>BQNB010135319.1:0-18176 GCA_026074375.1 Tanacetum coccineum | reverse complement strand
TATGCATGCAGATATCTTTACCAAAGGCTTTCCTTCGACTTTCTTTGAAGAATTTCGCTCCAGTTTGAGCGTCCGATGTTCTCTCGCTCTAACTGCAGGGGAGTGTTAGCCCATACTATTTAGATTGTGTTATAGTTATTCTTGTAATGGGCTCAAGCACAAGTCTAGATCCTTGCTTTGTGATGTATATAATGTACTGAATATTGGCAAAATAAAACACAGACATTTATCCTCCTACACAAATGCCGCCGCTACCATAGAAATTGATGCCGCCTCCACCATAATCTAAAACCAACACCATGGTTGAAACCTCGGCGCGCATGAGTGGCGTGTGTTGAATATCATGGAGCGCGCCTTAGCTAACAATGGAATCATAGAGCGCACAAACAATGGAATCATCGAAACGATCTGACAAATAGCGCGCAAGGGGCTAAAGCGCACCTAGCTAGATGGAGTGCGTGGGTTATTTGTTTAACACGTGGAATACACGTGCGCGCGAAACAATCTGCGTGAGACATTGTGTCGTTTTGTTACTAGCCCTAAATTTGATCAAATGAGCACACAAGTTGAAATATTGTTGACTGATATAAGTCAAATTTACTCTTGCATGGGTCTTTTCTAAGTACAGAGACTAATTTTGTCAATCAGGTATTCATGCTCTATAGGGATATTTCAATGTTTATGTGGTATAGGGACTGTTGTTGTCTTATTCTATTATGCAGGGTTGGTTTTGGATGTAAGATGTATATAAGCCCAAGACTTGATGTCCCAACTCAATCATCTCATTCTGTTTTCTGTTTCTTCGACTGAATAACTCTCCATCTCTCTGAAAAATTTCTAGGGTTTCTTTTTGTAATCGTTTGACTTTGTGATCCATTGTTTTCTGGTATTAGTTTTGTGTGTACAACACTTTTCGTGTTCTATTTGTATTGTAATAAACGGTTTTAAGTAATAAACAATAACCAAGGGAAGGTTGGTTGGTAGTGAAATAGTTTTGGGTGGTTTCGGTCAGGTTTCAAGAGAGGGTGGTGACTAAACACACAAAACAAACACATATATTGTTGCTCTCTTCGATGCATCCATCCCATCGTTGCCGCCGCACTTAGCATGTGATAATGGTGATGGGTGTTTGATGATGTTGAGAAAAGCTAGGCAGTGTTAGTGTTTTTGGTGTATGTTTGTTACATGTGTATAGCTGAGATTTATTTTTTTATTTGTTTAGAGTATGTTTAGATCTATTATGATTTCAGTAGAATTGTTATGGCTGAGATCTTTAGTCGATTTGAATTAATCTCTACAACGGATTATAAACCCGCGCGTTAAATGCAACATCCCCTAGGGTTTATTATATGCAACCGGTCGGATCCGGGTAAACCCGAGCATTAAATGCATGCCTCCCAATCAAATGCAGCCTCTGGGTTTTAATATATAAGAGTAATTGTTACACTAATCATGATTAGCTACCAATTTTGTCTTTGTTACATTTTAATTTTAAAGAAGATTTGCCAAGAACAATTATTAGTGACACTTTTAACATAATATTGTATTGGGCCAAAACCCAATCCGGGTAATCACAACCCGCTAGAAAAACCCGCTGGACCAAATGACAGTTACAAAACAGTTACATAACTGTTTTTGACAGTTATTTCGAAGAGTCACAATGGTTCATTTTTGAACTGACACAACCTTTAGATCATACCTATTCACTTTGTATAAATAGGACCAGATTCTGTAAAACAAACGCATGATGCAAGAATCATCAGAATGTATGACAGATTCTGAAATTATAGCAAGTTTAATAGCAAGTTTATATTCTGGTATATTTTGAGTACAAATTTGAGATTACGATCCAACATTTGGCATCAGAGCAGGTTTGAACAAACCATAAATCATCATATACCAAGTTTTAAAGATTCTGCGTTCTTGTTTTGAATCATCAGAAACCGCACCATTTTTTTTCGGACCAAAACAGTTTGCAAAATCAAAACCAAACACAATCAAAAAGACTATGTTAATTTGATCATTGAACAAAAAAATAGCTTGATAGCTAAACCATTAAATCTAACAGAACGTAAATTCTACTATGGATATCCCTTTCCTAAAATGTTCATAAAATAATCATGTTTCCTTTAACTGTATGAAGATCTCATTAGATATTAACTTGTACCATATTCACTTTTCCTAGTTTTATACTCCCGTCCTTTTATCTAACTATTGAAAGAGGATAGTCTAGATATATTTTATTAGGAAATTAACTACATATATATTTATAAAAAATATATCATTTAAGAAAATTTTTATTTAAGTAGATCCATTTACCAATTTGTTTTTAGCTTTTATCTATTCTGCATGCATATAAAACCTTATGTTTATTAGAAGACAACCAACATTTTGGTAATTTAAAATTTAGAATCTTTGTTTCCTTTGCTGAAAAAAATAATTGAATTTTGTTTTTATGTTTGAATTTTCCCTTTAGATTATATATTTAGCTATAAACAACACAAACATTTCAATTATCCACAACTTATAAAACAGGATAGAAAAGAAATGGTGAAAAAATATGGAAAAGATGATTGATTCATTATAAGTTGTTGAACAATTTCTTAGCCAATATAAAGTTAATGTAAGACTTTAGTGTTTTGAGACAAACTGTTTTGTTAGGCTTAGCCAGCATTTGTCACACCGTGTAAAGAAGAGGATTTTTTGGGGAATGTATTGTCCATTTTCTAAGATTTCAAGAGAAAGTGTTCAAGTCCATCAACATTGAGTAAAACGATCTTTCCAACTAGAAAAATATTTCACATCCAATTATGGGACATGTGTGACATGAGACCCTCCTCTAGAATCTAGGACTTCTCGGAGGTCCTTATTGCTAAGAACATTATTGGTAGTGTGGAAACTAGAAGGGGGGTTTAATGGTTTAAACGTTTTTTTTCATGTTTTAAAAGTTTACTTTTAAAAATGTATAGATCTGAGTTAATATGTTTCAATCAATCACAAATAAAACAAACCAATAAACTATCTAAACTAAAACACGATAACAGCAATAATAATGTAAAGAGATAAGGAAAGAAACAACCAAACCAAGACACATATATTTTATAGTGGTTCGGCTATGAAGCACCTCTTCACCCTACTCCACTCTCCGAGTATCCGACTCGAGATTTTACTCTGACAACAAGCTCCTTTTAGTTGGAAAAAACCGTTTACACGTCGCTTACTTTATTTTCCGACACTAAGTTAAATGTCAAGTCCTAATCTTAGCTAGAACCAATCTAATCTCTTTCACAAGATACACACACCACGAAGGATCCTACAAATATCCGAATCACACAAATAGAACAAAATAAATACTATAGAGTTTTGGTACATAAAAAAAAAAAGATAGATCACTAATTACACTTCGATTTTATTTGTTTATCTTGATACTCGAGTGTTCTCTCTTTCACTTGAATAAGATGAAGAGATGAAAGAAGTAGATATATCACTTGAAAAACAAGATCTAAGTAGTTTGTGATCAAGAGTTTAGTGAGAGAAAGAATTAAGAGAAGAAGAGAATAAACGGAAAAATTTTATGCAAAGAGGAATGTTGTTTCCTTCTGGAATGAAGCAAGCATTTATATTAGGGAATCCCCAACGTCTGCAGTCTCAAGACTAACTTAAGTTGACGAAACGAGTCATTTAAATTATTTTTAGAAAGTTTTTATCTTTCAAACATCTACCTGAAAGCCCGAATGTTTATGTTTTGAACAGGTTGTGCCATCCATCCACAAAACCATAGTTAACAGTTCACAATGAATTAGTATTTTCGATAATATCCCTTTGAAGAAAATTACTGACCCATGTTTAATCAAATAAACAATTAATTTGTTCTAAAGCTAGGATGTTACTTGACATAACAACACATCAGTTGATCTGCTAGTTGATGGTAATTCAAAAAGTATTGACGATCAATAAATGCCGTCGTATATTACCTAATAACTTATGGACTATACTTTTATTACAAAAAATTCTAGTATACCATGTTATATATAAATCCCATCTTATAGCCGTCGCGGTTTAAAGGTCTCGCAATAATAACCGATTAAGTCCGTTCCAATCAAAACTGTGATTATGTAACACTAACGTCTCACGAAGAAAAGTGTATAAACACCTTGGTGATTTACGATCTACATACGTCTCCTGTCATAGTAAAAAGCATCTACAATGTGTTTTACAAATTGAAAGGCTAATAACTAATTTAAAAAAGGTATGATATTGTCCGTGACTAACAAATATGTACAAGAAGCATCATAACATCTTCGAATCATAGATTTTAATAAAAGCTTTACTCAATTAAGTTATTTATTACAATATCACATATTTTTTATACATCTGATGTATAAATAGTGTTACCTTTTAAAATTGACGATTCAACGTGTTTTCAAATATAAAGACTTTAAGAGAGATTGTGAGCCCTTCCTTTATAGTGGTCGTGAAAAGTTCAAGTTGGAAGATTATTACTAGCCTAGGCCATACTATAATTGGTTGTACTCATATAGCTAGGATCCATGATTTGTGGCATGTCACGATCACTTCAGTAGAAGTTCAAGCGTATGCTTGAAGTTAATGTGGTATCTCAACCACATTCTATTGTACTCTAAACTTTTATGATTAATACAAATTTACCGGGATAACCTTTTACCCAAAAAAAAACAAATCAAACAACATCAATAATGAATCTTTTATTGGTAAATTCATTTCACTTCTTTTATAATAATAGAGGAAGGTTTAGGGGAAGGTTGACGAGATATGAAGGATGATGATGATGATTATATACTCAGACATTGTCTGACTTCTCACCTTCACGTACTTAGGAATGTAAGTAATTTTACTCAATTACAGTTTGTTATCTATTTTTTTTTACTCATTAGGTTAATCTAATCATTTGTTGTGATAATAATCAATAGTAGCAGGTTAATGAGATTACTGAACAATACTCCCATGTTATCGCACTGTGATTTCAGTACGCTTTTTATATATCTATCTCCTCTTCATGTTACTTGTATAAGTGATATATGCATGTTACTTTTGGTTATAGGCAAGAGCAATAATGATTGTTTTGTATTATACCTTTAACCCTTGGCTAGCCGCTACATGATACCTTTAGAGAGGAAACTCCCTAGGCTGGGACTACTCATATTTGAAGTATCAACTTTCAAGATTATATGTGTCACATGCTCATAGGACCATAGAAATCTATTTTGAGACACTAACACAATTGTTTAAAACTTCAAATACTTCAAACCAACCTTTGAATGAGTTTGACTGAGTTAAACACATAGTTGACCAAGGTTTGACCGAAACGATTTGACCCAACTCACGCGGCCCTGTGTCTCTCTGACTTTGTATGCGGCCTTGTTATCTAGAGTTTTACAAAACTGAATTCTAATGACACGTGTCACTTAATTACAATACATGAATCTAAACTAAACGTGAAACCTGTGTCCTTGAACCACCTATATCATAGGACACTCAAACATATTTTACGTGTCATATACAAGATGATAATATTTGGCACTCTTTCTGACTAAAACTTGTGATTTGTATTTATAGTTTCAAACTCCATCTGCGTTACTCTTTTATTATTATTATTTGGATAAAATAGGATTACTCGATCACCGTCGACAAAAATATTAATTTCTAAAGAGAAAATTGTAAAGACACAATGGAAAAAGAAAATAATGTTGAAAATTTTTTTTTAAATCAATTGCCACTATGTACAAGAACATAACCTATAAGCATGGCAAGGTTGCAGAGTCTTCAACCATCGACCAGACACCCTCCAAGTCAGGCCACGTTGTCCCTAGAATCAATATAGAGCAAACATTGACATAAAACGACTAGAATTACTTATCATCAACGGGATCATATTGTTTAGTGAGTTTTTGGGATCTTCCACATTGCCAAGGCCTTCAAGAATTACTCGATTGCTTTATAGAAAGGTTCATAAGCTTTAATTCACCACTTCATATATATTGCAAGCCAACTTATCTACTTATCTTGAACCATGGTTAAAAATGCGCAGGTCGCGCTCTTGCCATATGTGATAAAGTGTGGCAGCAAAGACCAGCTTCCCCATTTAACAATTCCAAACTGAATTACCTTAGATACTCGGTTTGCAGTGGATTCAAATCTCAGTTCAAACTTCCGATACTAAGTCCATATTAGCAAAAAAAAAATTCGTTCCACACTTGTTTCGAATAAGAGCATTGAAAGAAAAGGCGGGGATGTGAATCCGGCTGACTTTTACATAACGCACACATACTAGTGTGGCGATCCCAAACCCGCTTTATGTCTTGCGTTTTGAGCCGCTTTCCAAAAGCAAGCCATAAATTAAACGCATGGCGAGGTATGCATTGGCTATACCAAACAATTCTATACCAGGGGACGACATTGCCTTCATTTCAAATATCATTCCAAACACCAAGGTCATCCATTCTTGAGGACACAACCATCTCTCGTCCTCTATAACTTCATTGATCAACCAAGTTATATGAAACTCTGGCATTATGTATGTCCCACTATCGAACATGCACAAGTGATCACATTACCCTAGCGATCATATTGGAACTTTAGTAATATATAAATTTTGAAATATGTATATAACATGTTTTATTAGGACCATACAGTTGCTCATGGGGCCGTAGAATTATTACATAATTTTGCAAATACTATCCAAACTGAGTTTTGACAAAGTTTGATTATTTTGACAGAATTGTTGACCCGAACAGAATTTTTTGGGGCCGATTCTACTCAACTCGTCCTCATGACTGACCGATGTAGCGAGTACTAGTGATTCCTTGGCCTTAATAGTCAAGTAATAAACACTACCTGGGTTTTCGAAAAAAGTTGAAGAGTTATGTGTTTGATTGGAATTCGTGTGAAAATATGCTTGACACGTGAAACTTATTATGAACATTAATGTAAACTGAAATACACTAAACTAAACATGTAATGCTGGAGACCACAAACGATTCTGGTTTTTAAAGCAAAAAAAACCGCCTGGCTATTACACAGAAAAGAGGATTATAAGAGATCATTTTGTCTGTCCATGACGAATATTCATTGTTCATGCTATGCCATTACTAGTATAAGTCGGTCCATTCAGAATTGTGGAAATTGGACAATACATATTTAATAACTTTTTTAACTACTAAGACGTTTCCTTTGTAAATCAGCAAGACATTCGTTTTAAAGCAATAGCAAGTATTTAGTTAGAATTGGTATAGAATATGCACATATTATGGATGTTAATGTAAACTGAAATGCACTGAGCTTCTGTCGCTTATAACTACCTCAATTCTGGCTGTTTGAAAGTGTGAGTTTACTAGGAACTAAGATGGATTATAGGTAAGGGGGTGTTTGTCTTAGCTTATTTGATAGGCTTATGAGCTTACTGAAACTTTTATAAGCTCATAAGCTCCATTTTTTGGGCTTAGGAGCTTATCCACTTGTGCTTATGAACTTTATAAGCTTATAAGCTCAAGTGGATGGGCTTATAAGCCCGAAAAAAAGAGCTTACCACATTGTCAGTAAGCTCATAAGCCAATCAAATATGCTAGACAAAGACCCTCTACGCATTCTGTCGGTCCAAACAAAGAGTTCGTTTTTCATGCTAATAAAAACACCCCCTCTTAGAGATTTTTTGAGTTAATTGCATAAATGGTCCTTGTGGTCGTCCGGATTTAACAAAAATGGTCCCTCAAACTTTTTTGTAACGAAAATGGTCCTCCTCAGTCAATGGTTAGAAGTTAAGTAAAATATTCAATGTTTATTCCTAGAATAGATGTAGTTGCAAATATGAAACTACTACAACATCATTGCCTTAGGTTTAAAATTATTGTCTCTGAACAAACCTACAATTTAAAAAAAAACATTACACGTTTCAAGCGATCAAACATTCCATAAAGTCTCATTTAATTATTTGAAATAAAAAAAAAGTAAACATCTGTTTTAGGACATGAAAAGAAAAAAAGAGGATATTCCTACATCAACACGTATGAGCTGTTATATATCATTTCGACTTTCGACCATTTTGAGTTTACATCAATGTATGTAAGTATTGTTAACTTACTCTCTTACTTTTTGTTAGCCCAATAAAAAAAACCATACTGGATATTAAATCCGAATCTTGTTTCCAAGCTTGAAGCCCAATAAAGAAAAAACTATAGGCATGTCTTTGAGATGAAAATGGTATCCCGACGATCTACTCCCTCCGTCCCAAAATTATTGTCTCCTATTGTCTTTTTAAATCTTTTTCTTCCAACTTTGACTGTACATATTTTTGTTTGTGCTACATATTTTTGTTTGTGCTATATAAATCTTGATGAAAAACATAGCTATGAAAGATACAATTCAAAAACCGAATCAAATATTCTTCATTAAGTATTATATTAAATACACAACAAAAATATTGTAGGTTTATAAAGTTAGAATAAAAAGACTTAAAAAAATACCAATATGAAACTATACTTTTGAGACGGAAGGAGTAATCCCTTTTTTTGCTTCTTTGATAATGATCTGTTTGTGTGTTTTTGGGTCAAAGAGTTGGTTCGGAGTTTTTACACATTGGATTTAAATTTGGGCTCTTAAATAACCACTAAATCAACACATATTAAGCTTCAGCTATACTTCAAAACTTGTCACTTTCATAAATAAAACATCAACAATATTAAGATAAACGGAGGTTTGTCAACCCGCAGAAAGGATCGCGTTGCCGCGGAGCGCGCGGGACTATTTTTCTAACGGATCGATTAGGCCAAGTATTATTTTTCAGCGGTTTGGGACTCACCTTGCAATGACCTGATAACCATAAAGACTATTTCCGTAAACATTTTAAAATATATATTAAACTTTAACAATTTTTTATATAATCTTACGCATGTCAAAACCATGCAATATTGGGCTCGTTTTGTTGGCAATTCGACGATCTTTTCAGCGACATTTTGTTCAGAATGATAGCGATAGAAACAGCACTTCCGTATATTGACTGATAAAGTTAGTTTTAATTGAAACTCTCGTAAATATGTGAAAGTTGAGGATGCGCTTTAAAAATTAAATTTTTAAAAAATATGAAAAAAAACGTAAATGGGTTAAACTCCAGGGTGCGTTTTGGAAATTCAGTTTATAATATGATATAAATATATATATATATAATATATATAAATATATATATTATATAATATATATATATATATAGTAAAGTATATATATATAATATAGTATTATATAACTGAATTTCCATAACGCACCCTGTAGTTTAACCCATTTACGTTTTTTTTCATATTTTTTAAAATTTAATTTTTAAAGCGCATCCTCAACTTTCACATATTTACGAGTTTTCAATAAAACAAACTTTATTCGTCAATTACGGAGTGCGTATCTATCGCTTCATTCAGAAAAAATGTCGCTGAAAAGATCGTCGAATTGCCAACAAAACGAGCCCAATATTGCATGGTTTTGACATGCGTAAGATTATATAAAAAATTGTTAAAGTTTAATATATATTTTAAAATGTTTACGGAAATAGTCTTTATGGTTATCAGGTCATTGCAAGGTGAGTCCCAAACCGCTGAAAAATAATACTTGGCCTAATCGATCCGTTAGAAAAATAGTCCCTCGACGGCGCGGTCCGCGGCAACGCGCGTTGACAAACCTCGTTACTTAATATGTTGATTGTTTTCTTTATGTAAAGTGAAAGTTTGAAGTATTCTTAAGCATTAATAAATTAGTGATTTGTGGTTATTAAAGGGCCCAAATTATACTCCAATGGGTAAAAACCCTAACCAAATCTTTTGAGCCCAAAAACACAAAACTCATATCACAGAGGGGCAAAAAAAGGATACTCCTTCCATCTCAAAATTATGTTTCACATTGGTAATTTAAGTCTTTTATTCTTTCTAACTTTAACCTACAATATTTTTGTTTGTATTATATAATACTTAATGAAAATAATTTGATTGGTTTTTGAATGTATTTTCATAGCTATGATTTTCATCAAGTATTATATAGCACAAACAAAAATATGTAGCACAAACAAAAATATGTACAGTCAAAGTTGGAAGAAAAAGATTTAAAAAGACAATAGGAGACAATAATTTTGGGACGTAGGGTATAGATCTACGGTGATCCATTTTCATCTCAAAACATGCCTATAGTTTTTTTCTTTTATGGGCTTCAAGCTGGAAACCAAGATTCGTATATTAATATCCAGTATGGTTTTTTTTATAGGCTATACAAAAAGTAAGAAGTAAGTTACACATACTTACATACATTGATGTAAACTCAAAATGGTCGAAAGTCGAAATGATATATAACAGCTCATACGTGTTGATGTAGGAATATCCTCTTTTTTTCTTTTCATGTCCTAAAACAGATGTTTACTTTTTTTTTATTTCAAATAATTAAATGAGACTTTATGGAATGTTTGATCGCTTGAAACGTGTAATGTTTTTTTTTAAATTGTAGGTTTGTTCAGAGACAATAATTTTAAACCTAAGGCAATGATGTTGTAGTAGTTTCATATTTGCAACTACATCTATTCTAGGAATAAACATTGAATATTTTACTTAACTTCTAACCATTGACTGAGGAGGACCATTTTCGTTACAAAAAAAGTTTGAGGGATCATTTTCGTTATATCCGGACTGACCACTATGACAATTTAGCAATAACTCAAAAAATCTCTAAGAGGGGGTGTTTTTATTAGCATGAAAAACGAACTCTTTGTTTGGACCGACAAAATGCGTAGAGGGTCTTTGTCTAGCATATTTGATTGGCTTATGAGCTTACTGACAATGTGGTAAGCTCTTTTTTTGGGGCTTATAAGCCCATCCACTTGAGCTTATAAGCTTATAAAGTTCATAAGCACAAGTGGATAAGCTCCTAAGCCCAAAAAATGGAGCTTATGAGCTTATAAAAGTTTCAGTAAGCTCATAAGCCTATCAAATAAGCTAAGACAAACACCCCCTTACCTATAATCCATCTTAGTTCCTAGTAAACTCACACTTTCAAACAACCAGAATTGAGGTAGTTATAAGCGACAGAAGGTCAGTGCATTTCAGTTTACATTAACATCCATAATATGTGCATATTCTATACCAATTCTAACTAAATACTTGCTATTGCTTTAAAACGAATGTCTTGTTGATTTACAAAGAACGTTTAGTAGTAAAAAAGTTATAAATATGTATGTCAATTTCACATTCTGAATGGACCGCACTTATACTAGTAATGTCATAGCATGAACAATGAACTATTCGTATGGACAGACAAAATGATCACTTATAATCCATCTTTTCTGTGTAATAGCCAGGCGTTTTTATTGCTTTAACAACCAGAATCGTGTTGGTTCCAAGCAATACATGTTTAGTGTATTTCAGTTTACATTAATGTTAAGAATAAGTTTCACGTGTCAAGCATATTTTCACACGAATTCCAATCAAATTCATAACTCTTCAACTTTTTTCGAAACCAGTAGTGTAAAACTTGGACTATAAGGCCAAGGAATCAACTAGTACTCGCTACAAGGTCAGTCAATGAGGCGAGTTGAGTAGAATCGGCCCAAAAATTCGGTTCGGTCAAAATTCAGTCAAAACATAATCAAACTTTGTCAAAACTCAGTTTGAAGTATTTGCAAAATTATGTTAATATTTCTAGGCCCCATGAGCAACTGTATGGTCCTATAAACATGTCATATATACAATTTCAAAATCTATATATAAAAAGTTCCAATCTGATCGCTCGGGTAATGTGATCAACTTGTGCATGGTTCGATAAGTGACATACATAATGCCAGATTTCATCTAACTATGTTGATCAATGAAGTTATAGAGGACGAGAGATGGTTGTGTCCTCAAGAATGGATGACCTTGGTGTTTGGAATGATATTTGAAATGAAGGCAATGTCGTCCCCTGGTATAGAATTGTTTGGTATAGCCAATGCATACCTCGCCATGCGTTTAATTTATGGCTTGCTTTTGGAAAGCGGCTCAAAACGCAAGACATAAAGCGGGTTTGGGATCGCCACACTAGTATGTGTGCGTTATGTAAAAGTCAGCCGGATTCACATCCCCGCCTTTTCTTTCAATGCTCTTATTCGAAACAAGTGTGGAACGAATTTTTTTTTTGCTAATATGGACTTAGTATCGGAAGTTTGAACTGAGATTTTGAATCACCTGCAACCGCGTTCTAAAGGTAATTCAGTTTGGAATGTAATTGGGAAGCTGGTCTTTGCTGCCACACTTTATCACATATGGCAAGAGCGCGACCTGCGCATTTTTAACCATGGTTCAAGATAAGTTGATAAGTTGGCTTGCAATATATATGAAGTGGTGAATTAAAGCTCATGACCCTTTATATAAAGCAATCGAGTAATTCTTGAAGGCCTTGGCAATGTGGAAGATCCCAAAACTCAACAAACAAATGCTCCGTAGAATGATAAGTAATTCTAGTGTTTTATGGTCACATGTTGTTATATTAGATTCTAGGACAACGTGGCCGACTTGTGAGGGTGTCTGGTCGTGGTTGAAGCTCTGCAACCTTGCCAAGCTTATAGGTTATGTCTTGTACATAAGTGGCAATTGATTTAATCATTATTTTCTTTTTCCATTGAGTCTATACCAAATTTTCTCTTTAGAATTAATATTTTTTGCCGGTGGATCGAGAAATCCTATTTTATCCAAAATAAAATAATAAAAAGAGTAACGCCGAGCGAGTTTTGCAACTATACTCAAACATAACTTTAATACATAAAGCGTGCCAAATTATCATCTTGTAACGACCGAACATATGTATGAGTGTATGATATGGTGGTTCAAGGGGACACAGTTTTCACGGTTTTTTAAAGTTGTTTTATTTTTTTTAGATCATATGTAATAAGTGACACGTGTCATTTAAATTCAGTTTTATAAAACTCTAGATAACAAGGCCGCGTACAAAGTCAGAGAGACACAGGCGAGTTGGGTCAAATCGTTTCGGTCAAACCTTGGTCAACTATGTGTTTAACTCAGTCAAACTCATTCAAAGGTTGGTTTGAAGTATTTGAAGTTTTGAACAATTGTGTTAGTGTCTCAAAACATATTTCTATGGTCCTATGAGCATGTGACACATATAATCTTGAAAGTTGATATTTCAAATAGGAGTAGTCCCAGCCTAGGGCGATTAGTCTCTACAAGGTATCAAGTAGCGGCTAGCAAGGGTTACAAGTATAATCAAAACAATCAATACTTGCTTGCCTATAACCAAAAGTAACTTGCATATATCACTTATACAAGTAACATGAAGAGGAGATAGATATATAAAAAGCGTACCAAAATCACAATGCGATAACATGGGAGTATTGTTCAGTAATCTCATTAACTGACACTATTGAATTATTATCACAACAAATGATTAGATTAACCTAATGAGTAAAAAGAATAGATAACAAACTGTAATTGAGTAAAATTACTTACATTCCTAAGTACGTGAAGGTGAGAAAGTAGACAATGTCTGAGTATATAATCATCATCATCATCCTTCATATCTCGTCAACCTTCCCCTAAACCTTCCTCTATTATTATAAAAGAAGTGAAATGAATTTACCAATAAAAGATTCATTATTGATGTTGTTTGATTTGTTTTTTTTTGGGTAAAGGTTATCCGCTGTAAATTTGTATTAACATAAACAGGATTAGAGTACAATAGAATGTGGTTGAGATACCACATTAACTTCAAGCATACGCTTGAACTTCTACTGAAGTGATCGTGACATGCCACAAATCATGGATCCTAGCTATATGAGTACAACCAATTATAGTATGGCCTAGGCTAGTAATAATCTTCCAACTTGAACTTTTCACGAACCATAAAAAGGAAGGGCTCACAATCTCTCTTAAAGTCTTTATATTGAAAACACGTTGAATCGTCAATTTTAAAAGGTAACACTATTTATACATCAGATGTATAAAAAAATAGTTTGAGTAATGTAATAATAACTTAATTGAGTAAAGCTTTTATTAAAATCTATGATACGAAGATGTATGCATGCTTCTTCGTACATATTTGTCACGACAAATATCATACCCTTTTTTAAATTAGTTATTGCCATTCAATTTGTAAAAACACATGTAGATGCTTTTTACTATGCATGAGACGTATGTAGATCGTAATCACAAGGTGATTATACACTTTTTCGTGAGACGTTAGTGTTACATAATCACAGTTTTTGATTGGACGACTTAATCGGTTTATTAGCGAGACCTTAAACGCGAGGCATAGATGGGATATAACATGGTTACTAGAATATTATTGTAATAAAGTAAGTCCCATAAGGTTTTAGGAATTATACCGACGGCAATTATTGATCGTCAATTACTTTTTGAATATACCATCACTAGCAGATCAACTGATGTGGTGGTATGTCAAGTAACATCCTAGCCTTTAGAAAATTAATTGTTTATTTGATTAAACATGGGTAGTTAATTTTCTTCAAGGAGTATTATCGAAAATACTAATTCTTGAACTTTAACTATGTTTTGTGGATGGCACAACCTGTTCAAAACATAAACCATTCGGCTTTCAGGTAGATGTTTGAAAGATAAAAACTTTCTAAAAATAATTTAAATGACTCGTTTCGTCAACTTAAGTTAGTCTTGAGACTGCAGCCGTTGGGATTCCCTGCCTATAAATACTGCTTCATTCCCAGAAGAAAAACATTCCTCTTTGCATAAAATTTTTCAGTTTATTCTTTCTCTCTCTAAACCTTCTTTCTCTCACTAAAACTCTTGATCACAAACATACTTAGATCTTGTTTCAAGTGATATAATCTCTTCTTCTCATCTCTTCCCTCTTATTCAAGTGCAAGAGAAGAACACTCGTAGTCATCAAGAAACGAAGTGTTAATTAGTGATCTATCCTTTTTTTTTCTATGTACCAAAACTCTATTGTATTTATTTTGTTTATTTGTGTGATTCGGATATTGTGTAGATCTTGTGAGTGTGTGTATCTTGTGAAGAGCTAGATTGGTTCTAGCTAAGATTAGGACTTGACATTTAACTTAGTGTCGGAAAATAAAGTAAGCGACGTGTAAACGGTTTTTTCCAACTAAAAGGAGCTTGTTGTCAGAGTAAAATCTCGAGTCGGATACTCGGAGAGTGGAGTAGGGTGAAGAGGTGCTTCATAGCCGAACCACTATAAAATATATGTGTCTTGGTTTGGTTGTTTCTTTCCTTATCTCTTTACATTATTATTGCTGTTATCGTGTTTTAGTTTAGATAGTTATTGTTTGTTCATATTGTGATTTGATTGAACATATAACTCAGATCTATACATTTTTAAAAGGCCAAAAGAAGTTGGGTACAAAAACGATTTTTTGATGCACAAAAAAAGATTTAATGCACAAACGTTTTTTTCGTAATATTTTTTGGCAAAACTATCCACTTTTAAGAAAATTTCTTTCATAACTTTTTTATGCACCAACATACACGATATTGTGAAATTTTTTTAGAAATTATAGAGAATTTAAAAAAAAGGGATATATACGTAATTTTGAAACAAAAGGAGGGATATATATGTAAAAATTAAGTTAGTTTGAATATATATGTAATTTCTCTGCAAATTAGGGATATATATGTAATTCCCCCTATATATTTTACCTTGCTTCCTTTAATATATTTTCATAAGGTTGAAAATATAAAATTTTAAAAGGGGTAACTTTCTAAACAAAACTAAAAGTATAGATTGTAAAGAAAATATAACTGGAGGGGTTAAATAGTATTTTGTTAAAACCTGGTTGGTTAATGAAAAACCCGTTGTGTGCCCTACTCCTTTTATGTTATTGTGTGTGCCTCCCTACTCCGTATCACATATATCTGTGCTATTTTTGGAGATATCAAGTCTCTCTTTCTTTCTCTATTTCCCTGTTAAAGAGAAATGTCTCTTTCATGAGACCGGTTGGTCTCCGTTCTTCTTTTTGTCTGGTGGTTTTCTCCGCCGACTGAGATGGCGATCATGGTTGCTCTTCTTCTTCTTGTGTTCGTAACCACGGACTCCCTGATTTGTTTGTGCGAAAATTAGGGTTTCGCAAATTGAGGATCTTGCTAACCGCCTAAGATTTTTGAGGCTTTCTTGCTAATTCGAATCGATTCTATGAATCGATTTAGGGTGCGGTTCTTTATTTCCTTCAGAATCAGGTGTGTACGTTCCTTTTTTATTCTGATTTGTCCCCCTTTGATGATGACTTCTGTTGTCTGATTCGATGTGGGTTTCCCTTTTTTGTTTTGAATCTTGGTTTAAAACCTGTTATCGTGCCTGACCCTTAATCTAATTTTTGGGTTTGTGTTTTTTTTTCGGTTTATGTTGTTCTTGACAAAAAGGTTTGAAAGGGATGAAACCCTTTGTTGCCGGTGATTCAATCGCCTGGTAGCAATCATTGGATTCGCCTGATATAAAAGGTGATTTTGATTGTGTTTGGTTTTGATTTTGCAAACTGTTTTGGTCCTAAAAAAATGGTGCGGTTTCTGATGATTCTTGCATCATGCGTTTGTTTTACAGAATCTGGTCCTATTTATACAAAGTGAATAGGTATGATCTAAAGGTTGTGTCGGTTCAAAAATGAACCATTGTGACTCTTCGAAATAACTGTCAAAAACAGTTATGTAACTGTTTTGTAACTGTCATTTGGTCCAGCGGGTTTTTCTAGCGGGTTGTGATTACCCGGATTGGGTTTTGGCCCAATATTCTTCTCCGTAATCACAAACGTTGTGTCTTCTGAGATGAGAAGTGCTTCTTGCTTTTTGTCTTTCTTCTTGTCTTTCCAATTCGTGCATTCCTTCACTGTATTTTCTGCTTTCTCATCTATCGCTGTTTCTTGCTTGCCACCGGTTTCTTTCTTGTCGACTCTTGCTTGCCGACTCTTGCTTGACGACTCTTGCTTGCCGTCTCTTGCTTGACGACTCTTGCTTGCCGTCTCTTGCTTGTCGACCCTTGAATACGTTTCTGGGTTTTGTGTTTTTTCGGTTTATGTTGTTCTTGACAACAAGGTTTGCAAGGGATGAATCCCTTTGTTGCCGGTGATTCAATCGCCTAGTGACAATCGTTGGATTCGCCTGTTTGATTTTGCAAACTATTTTTGTCCGAAAAAGTGGTACGGTTTCGGATGATTCAAAAACAAGAAACACAGAATCTTTTAAACTTGGTATATGATGATTTCTGGTTTATTCAAACCTTGCTCTGATGCCAAATGTTGGATTGTAATCTTAAATTTGTAATCAAAATATACCAGAAATATAAACTTGCTATTAAAATTTAGAATTTGTCATACATACTGATGATTCTTGCATCATGCGTTTGTTTTACAGAATCTGGTCCTATTTATACAAAGTGAATAAGTATGATCTAAAGGTTGTGTCGGTTCAAAAATGAACCATTGTGACTCTTCGAAATAACTGTCAAAACAGTTATGTAACTGTTTTGTAACTGTCATTTGGTCCAGCGGTTTTTTCTAGCGGGTTGTGATTACCCGAATTGAGTTTTGGCCCAATAGTTATTTGCTATCTCAGTTGTCTTGTTTGTCCCTTTTCTGTATTTCCTGTTTATTTTACTACAAGGCCATCCTCGCTATTTGGTTGGGACTTGCGATAGTTACATTCATTTAACCCATCATTTAAGCCCAAATTTGTGACCCCTACAAGCCCACACTCAAGTCCAACCTGCTCACATCCATTTATATTCCCAACTTTTAGCACTCTTTGCGTCCCAAAATTATTGTCCACGGATAAGAAATACACAGTTTAAGAAAAATGTATTAATTACTGCTTTAGTTTTTAAGAAAGAAAAAAAAGACAATTTTACCCTTTGATAATTAGTGTTTTTTTTTATGTTTGTAAATACCAATTTAAACTAAGAGTAATATAGTAAACTTAAACAAATCCAATATTATTTTTAAAAGTGGACAGTAGGACAAACTAAAAAAAAAAGATGACCAATAATTTTAAAACGGAGATAGTAACTCATTTTTTATAAAGCTTTATATGTACGTTAACATCATTTGTTTCAATATAATTACTATCCGCCAAACCATTTGATTCCCCATGCAACTTTTCATTTTACTCAACCGTACCTTTCTTGGATACATCGTTTTCTTGCTCGAAAGT
>BQNB010135318.1:0-18177 GCA_026074375.1 Tanacetum coccineum | reverse complement strand
TTTGGTAGTTATTTTATCACAAGAGATAAAAGACCAAACAAATTAAACTTTTTTGCTATTTAAGACAGAAAACTTGCATTTTTTTGTATCATTTTCAAAACTGAAATAAACTTACCAGCGCATTTATTGGAATGTAATGCCTCCTCATATCATTTCCACCAATTTTGATCCTATCTTCATAATTCAACACCGTAACAAAAGTTTCAATTATCTGTTTTTGGATCATCAACCCTGGTGCAAGTGACTGCATCTCTTTTCTCTTTGCAATTGTTCCTTTTCCGGCATCAAATACCACTTCGCTGCAGAAAAACAAAATCACAAATGATTATGTGTTAGTTTTGTATACGGTAATTTTTAGCATCTTGCTTCTTGTTTCTTTTCTTTTCATCTGCTTCCTTTTCAGCTTGTTAATTCTTTTCTTTTAGCTCAGCTTTTTTAACTTTCACAAGTGCTAGCATTTCTTCTTTTAGTTTTTCACACTGATTCCTTCTTTGCATTTTCCTTCTCTTCCTTTTCTTTCTTTGCCTTTTCCTCTTTCTCTTTTATCAAGTCCAGAGCTTGTTTTGCTTCCTTTGTTTTTCTTTCTTTTTCAACTTCTTGTTTATCAGTTTTTTCTTTGCGGTTTTTTTCACTAATTCTTTTATTGCTTTTTTTTCTGCAGCTTTTTACATTTTAACTTTTTTTCTTTTCAGCAGATTCTGTTTTGGCCGCTTCTTTTTCTGATTTTTCCTTTGCAGCTTTCATTTCAGCTTCTGCTTGTTCAGATGTCTTTACTTGTTCATTCTCTTTATCTCCTTCAACATTATTATCACCACCATTACTCTCATTTCCAACATCCATATCAAGAGCATCACCCATGTTCATTTCAATATCATCATCTTCACCATCTCCTTTATCCCCTGCCTTTTTACCACCATCTCCACCATCATCAATCCTATGACTAGCACCACTAGTCACCGCCTAGTTTTGATTTCTTTCCATGTTAAACTCTTTTTTAAACCTTTTTATAAATAATCCTAAATTTTCATCTCCCTAGAATAATTCTTCCATCTCCATGTTTTCTTTTAACAAATCTTGCACTCTCTTTTTTCTTTCAAAACACTTTGAAACTTTACTTCTATTATTTCATAGATTAGCTGTTTTTTTAGATTAAAAAACCATATAAGCATTTATCACTAGTGATATCAAAGATAAAACTATTTCAATTGATTATCACTTGTGATATTTGAAGTGACAATCAATAATATATAAATTAAACCTTATTTTTTTCAAGTAGCTGACGTCTCTTAGTTTTTGTTTTTCAACTTCTGTTTATTATTATTCACTTCATCATTATCTTCTATAACTTCTACCAATCTAAACTCTCTTCTATGCATATCTAATGTCCTCTATCAAATGCCAGCTTGCTATTTTATTCCAGTCCACTCACGTGGCACGTCCATTTCATCAAATTTTGTGTAATGCAAGTAAATGAGTTGTTATTTAATCAAACACATCATTAATTAAAACATGTACAATATCCCTTTATTTCATGTGAAATTAAGCATGAAAAAAAACAGAACTTTAACTTTACCATTAAGACTGTGTTTGGCCCGTAGTATCAGTTTTTTCTGATGTCGAATCATCCCAACCAACCATGCTTACTCTTGCATAATTCCAGATGAAAGTGCACCAGTCAAAATGCCTTATGATATCTAAAGAGGTTATATTCTTTGTCACATAGTAATTTAGCCTCGAGCTATTATCGCAGTATGCAAATAACATTAAGTAGTTAATTGGAACATAAAATCTGTTTTTGTTGTTCTCGAATAACCTTTGATAGATCAGTTGTTGTTATAAACTTCTTCCCCATAAAATGTTCCTTAAATTACTTTAAGAATTCGTCAGCATATTCCCTTGGAACATCAGAATCTAGTGGATTTTTCCCATTGGGATTCCTAATACTTCCCAAATTTGTTTGGGAGTAACTTTGATTGTAGCACCAATTGGAAAGTCCAACTATATTGTTGATGTATTTAAGTGTGCGAGTACAAACTAAGGCAAATTGCCATGTATCTTGTCGAATGGAAATTCCAGCATATTCCCACATCCCATTTCTCTTATCTTGCTCTTCCTTTCTAGTGATAATGAATTTGTAGCATCGTATACTGGCTGAACAGTCGTTTTTGCCTTTAACAACTTGAATTTTTTCTCAGGTTCTTCCTTCTCAATTCCTCCATCCTTCTGCTCCTCTACAACGAAATCTTCATCATCGTCTTCTACTTTCTTCTTCCCCTTTCCTTTAACCAAATTCTTCTTTTTTGCTTCTTATTTTGGTTTTTGACCCTCTCCCTTTTGTTAACTGCCTTTATTTATTTTTCCTTCAATTCTTGCTTTTTTACAGAGCCTCTTGTTGTTCGTCCTAGTGATTCGGATTCTGTTCTTTTTCTCTTTTTTGCAGACTCATCTTCCGTTTTCGTCTTACCAGATTTGTCCATAATTTTCTTCTTATCGTCCTTTTTTCTTTCAGGCTCATCAATCGCCTTTGTTCTTCTCATCCGCCTTTGAACATTTGTGACTTGAACATTGGTGTAGGATCATTAGATATCAAAGGTGATATCACACTTGTGTCTTGAACATTTGCTGTTTGTGTTTGTGGTGGTGTAGTATTATGTGACACTGCATTTGTTTCTTTGACAATTGGCGGTGGTGTTGGTTTAGGATTTTCTACAGTTGTTGTAACATTGGTTTTTTTTGAAAAGTTAATGATGGTGGTGTTTGTGTTCTTAGAGGATTTTGTGGTGGTGGTGGTGTGTCTTGTAGGCTCAAACGTCTCGCGGCACTTGCTTTTATTCTTCTCATCGGTGATGTTTCTTGTGTTTTTTGTGTTGTCGGTGATGATGTATCTGTTTCTTTGAGTACATCTTCATTTTTCATTGCTTTTTGTGCAAAGCTTTTCTTCGTATTATTTTTCTTCATAGTAGTCAATATTATATTTAAATCTAAATAAAATATATCTTATGTTACTGTATGAATACTTCATTTGTTTTTTTCCATATCATATGTGATACAAAAATTGAATAAGCATGCGTCATACATTTTACATCATTCTATCCTTTCTGTCATATCATATCCGATAGTATACACAAATGGAACAAGTATGCTATTATGTGATATCAATTATGATATTGCAAGCAAGCAAAACAAATATGACATCAAATATGATATTTGCAAGGAAGCAAAACTAGTATGTTGTGTTAGTTTAATAAGGCCCATTTGGCCCGTAATAGTTTAGGCCCATTTAGCATTTACGTTTTCTCGCGTTTAGTTTCTATTTAATGTATTTGTATTGTACATTATTCTCTGAATATGATTAATACAATTATCATTTTCCCTTTTCATTTCTACATGGTATGAGAGCAAGGTTTTTCAGGATATGTGTGCTATTTGAAATCATTGGAATTAACCCATCGTAACTGTTATTATTTTTTGTTGTTGTCGGCTACACTTTACTTCTCGTGACCAAGATCTTTGTTCAAGTAAGTTTTTGTTTTATTGCTACACATTGATTGAATGATGAATTTGATATGTAAATTAGTGGGACGGGTGGATGAGGAATTGATATATTTAATAATTAAATATGGTGCATTTATCATTAATGGGCCAGATATCCGATGCAATTTTCTACCTCTATTTGAATTTATTGTCTGAATCTGTTGTCTGGATCTGCTACTCTATCTGCATTTGTCTGCTGTCTGTCTGAATTTGCTCTTCGTCTACCTCTATTCGGATCTCTCTGCTTTTTGCCTGATATGCTCTCTTTCATCTTCGTGTTTGTGTAATTTTGTGCTCTGCACCTATCTGAATCTGCACATGGTTCTACTCTTGTTCATCTCCGTATTTATGTTGCTCTAATTTTGGTTTTGCAATGACTTTAGTCTGTTTGTTTGAGACTTGACTGATGTCGCCTTATTACAGTTGGATTGCATCGAAATGAGACTTCGTATAGCACTGAGTTCGCACTTTGGGATACTCTGTTGTGCATTTATTTTTCCATTTTAGTTTATTTTATGTTTGACAAATTCTCAATGTTTACTAGCTGTAACATTGTGAGTTTGAGAGGGGGTGTTAGTTTAATAAGGCTCATTTAGCCCGTAATAGTTTAGGCCCATTTAGAATTTAGGTTTTCCCATGTTTAGTTTCTATTTAATGTTTTTGTATTGTACATTATTCTTTGAATCTGATTAATACAATTATCATTTCCTCTTTTGATTTCTACATGTCGCATATATATGTTTATCATAACTGACATAACACATAATCTAAACATTGAAACAAGTATGCCACATACTTACAGATCTTATCACACTTGATATTTATAGATGAGACACGCTTATATGTTACAATGTACCTTTACTTTTATCTATCTCCGGAGATATATTTAAAAATTTGATTGATATCATAGCTGCCAAATGTTTTCTAGAGAATAACATGATGTATGCATTTCTAACGTTTAAAAGCTTTATTACGAGATACTAACCGGATAAAGCTTTTACCACATCCAGATCCTTATAAATATTATCATCAACCTTTTTTTCGGAAAGCAAAATCTTATCGTTCATGTAAATGAGAAAGTACACAACATCACTGCATATATACTAACAATCAACAATCATTTCAACTACATATATCATAGGTGATAAAGTATCTATGATCGAACGCCGTTGTTAAAACATATTGAAACTTGCACTGTCTATGCCTTAAACACACAATTCACCACAAACGCAACCTCTAATCTCTTACATTATCACAATTCTCACAGTATCACAACTAACACCAACAAAAAACACAAAAAATCTTCCTAAATAGCTTCTAAATAACAAATAAGTTACATAAATAAGCACAAAATCATCACAATATTATAATAATCAATCAATAAAAACTAAAATCAACAAAAAAACCAAAAATCCTTATAAATATCATCAAAAACTCAAATATAACACAGAAGTATGAGAAAAATTATCAAAACCATCACAGTATCACAGGACTAATAAATAAACAAATTAAATGAAAAAAAAAAAATCTACCTAAATATCATCAAAAACACAAATTAAATACATAAATAAGCACAAAATCATAAGAGACTGTTAAATAACATCACAATAAAGGATTAGAACAATCGTACCATCTTCCATAGCTATCACCATTAGTATCCCAGGTTTCATTTTCCACTGTTTTTTCCATATCAAATTTTCTATGCTTCGAATGCTCCATTTCTATGTTTTTTTAGTTGATTTTTGTGCTTTGATGACGGTTATTTTTTTATTTTAGTTTCTAGGGTTCGATTTGTTTAGATAGAGAGTTTTAGAGGATTTTGAATTTGATGAGAGAGAAAATGAAGTGAGCTATGAGACGTAAAAGGCAGGTTGTTCAGTTATGGGATTTTTACAGTTTTAGTCCCTTTGTCTTTTTCAAAATATTACAATATTCGTCCCTATGTTTTCGGATGCATTGTATAACTCGATTCTTTTCATAATTTGTTCAGAATGGCACGTCTTTGTATTTTGATATGCAGTTTTATTTGATGTATTTTTTGCCTTGGCCTACTTATACCACTACTACACAAACTATTTTTTGGTACGGTGATTTGCTACGGTTCGACCAAAAACCGCACTAAAAAATAAAAAGCAAGTCATTTGGTACGGTTTTCTTTTGAACCGTACCTAAAAACAACTTTTTGGTTCGGTTATTACTGTTTGTTGATTATTTGGTGCGGTTATTTTGTAAACCGTACCTAATAATCATTTATTGGTACGGTTTTTATGAAACCGTACTAAATTATCCATTGATTGCTACGGTTTTACCATAACCGCACCAAAACAAAATTCTTCACCAACTCCTCATTCACCTACCCCTTCACCCATCGATCTGCTCATCATTCCATATTATTCTCAAACTTAAATCTTTCAAAATCATTACATTAAACACTCATCAACAACCAAAATAAATTTAACTTAAACCTCATAAAATTGCATAAAAGGTAATAGTTAGATTTTTATTTATTTTTACTTACTATAAATCTTTTATGCTAACTAATATATTTTTTTATATTTATATAGGTATAAACTTCTTCATCATGTATCCAAATTAGAGCTTTTCAACTCATATCAGAAAAGTTCGGATCATAATGTGAGTTTATATATATTTTTCTTGTTATTTGTAACACTGTTTATGCTTTTATTATTATTATTAAGATACTTTATATATTGTATGATAGTTCTACGTTATTGTTAAACTATAGGCATGTGTGCATCTAGAAGTTATCAGTGGATCCTTATATGAAATTAGTTAATACCCGTCCGAAACTAATCTGATAGAGATTAATTTCGGGCAGTCCCCGTTTGAGACTGCCTTTTCAATATTTTATCTCATTTAGGATGCGTATACATTCTAGCGGGTTGACTATTTAAGAAAAAATTGGTATACATTTCTCTTTACTCCTTCGAGTTTGCGTTTTATATGCATGTGTGGGGAGTCGGGGAAATTCTACCGATTTTTTTCTTAAATAGTCAACCCGCTAAAACGTATACGCATATGAGATAAAATATTAAAAAGGTGGGTTAGGATATGCCACATGTGACCACATATGTTTCATTCGTACATGCATATGATTTATTATGGTGTTTAAAATTTTCACATGGAACGAAAATGGATGTACGGCATGAACATAACTGAACCAGAATTTGTGAATGGAGTGCAAAGTTTTCTTATCGCTGCTGAGTCTAACCGAGTGGCTAAGGGAGATATTGAGATTTTTTGTCCGTGTTCGGAATGTAAAAATTTTGTACCATATAATGATATCAAAGTGATTGAATTTCATTTTCTCAAATGTGGCTTTGTTCGTAAATATACTTGTTGGTCGGAGCATGGGGAATCGCTAGTTGATAATAGCACATCGAGTCATTTGCTACTTGGTCGTAACGAGCAGTTTGCTACTTGGCTAAAAGACAAAGTGTTAGCAAACATGGGTCAAGCAAACCTCGATAAAATAGTGGAAAGGCTGGGAGAGGGCCCGACATTGTTAGTAAAAACATATCAGTGATACGAAATTAACGGCTATACATTTTACACTAAGATGCGAGATGAAAAGAGTACTGTGCAAAATAGCAGAGTTATAGTGATAGCCTCCATAGGGATTGCCAAAAAGTCGTATTACGGGGTGATACAAGAAATCTGAGAGCTGGATTATTATTCTTTCAAAATACCCTTGTTCATGTGTAAGTGGGTAAATAATAGCCCATGTGTTAAAGTTGATGACTATGGTTTCACACTTGTCGACCTTTGAACTGGCGGTTATGCTTCTGAACCTTTCATTCTCGCAAAGCAAGCCACATAAGTATTCTTCGTTCAAGACCCTAGCAATCCAAGATGGCACGTTGTTATGCCTGGTAAACGGCATATACTTGGTGTTGATAATGTTGTTGACAAGGACGAATATAACCAGTTTGACGAGCTACCACCATTTTCAGCGGATATTCCACCGATAGATGGTGACACCAAATACATACGATCCGACCATGATGAAGGCTTATGGGTTGATACACCGGGCGCCAAACGAAGGTTTGTATATATTATATAATTTCTTTTAGGAATTAAATTAATATATATGTTTAGTTTGTTAATTATACTTTTGTTTGCAGGAAAAAGTAACCGATCAAGAAAAGAGTTTCAAGAAATTCGAGAAGACGTTTATCTCTTTTATGCATTTGTAATAAATTGTCGTAAACCTTTAAGTTCTATAAAATTCGAGAAGACGTTTATCTATTTTATGCATTTGTTGTAAACATTTACAGTAAGTTTTAAGAAAATTTGAAAAGACGTTTATGTATTTTATGCATTTTAACTCATTCAAATGTATAGTTTACATGTTATTTAAGTTTGTTTTATGCTCTAATTTTTTTAGCTAGATAGTTTCCCTCTCATTTTTTTTGATGAACCGCCAAAAACAATTGGTATTCTGAATATTTTTGTGATGAACCGCCAAAAACAATTGGTAACCTAGCCACCACAACCCCACTTCACACTTTTCACAAGCCTCCAATTCCCTCAATTTGTTACTGTAGCCAGCAAAAACAACACCAAAAATCCTCCAAATCTTTCAAATCACCCCACCATTTTAAAACACAAACTTCCTTAAACTAATTGAAACCTCTTAGATCAACAATCATCCAGAAAAATTATCAGATTCATTAGGGAAAAAACGGGTTTGCAGTTTGAAGGGTTATTTGGTCTAATTTTCTCAAGTTTCTTATTCATTGAAAATCTCATTTTTTTAATGATAGTTTTACAATCATATACAACCAAAATCACTTACTTTGATTTCTAATTGCTATATGTTTATTATTTTCCTTTTTATGAAATCTTGCTATATGTTTATTTTGTGTGTTCTGTGGATGATATATTTGTTACTGGAGGCATGTAATTAATGAGAACAGGCACTTGTATGTTTTCATATGTTTGGCTCATATCGTTATAGTTGTTGAGATGGGTGAGGATGTTTTTGTTAGGTATAAATATTACTAAGTTTGAGGGTGTTCTCAGGTCGAGTTAACGGGGTCGGGTTATCGGTCTAGTCGGGTCGGGTGTCTGGGTTTAGTACTACATAGCTACAACGTCGGGTTGATCTGGGTTTTGTACTACATAGCTACAACTTATATCAATTCACATGGTTAGTAACCATTAAATTTATTTGAAAGTTTTGGAGATTTTATTAGCATGGCAGAAAGATTTGAAACATTATTATTAGTACTTAAATTAAAAAAAAATTACCAGTAGGCAGTGTTGTATGAACTTAAGCCATGAAATACTAATTGAGCCAAACTAATATAAAATTAGATTATTAGAGTAACACGTACTTGTTTATTTAGGTAAGTACCAAGATATACTCGTACAATGTCAAGGCGGGGTAAGCGTGGTGTATCAAAGGGATCCAAAGATTTTGAATGAGCTGTGTATGAAATTAAGTTTAATGATCTCAACTTACCATGTGGCAAAAATCATAACCGCTTCACGATGATTTTAATTGATGTGAAAAACATTTTAATTACTGGTTGGAGTGGAAAAATATAAAGTATGAAGTGTGGGATCACGTATGGTCATCTATCAAGGTATTATATTTTATATCGATTCATATCTTGTATCTATTTAATGTATATATTAGCAAATTGTTTTACTAATTAACCTATTTTGCAAATCAATAGGTTCAATAGAATATTAAAGATAATTATGCGAAGGATGAAATGAATAAGAAAGCTAACGCGGCACACAGGAGATTTAAATACAACCTCAATAAAGACTTTATCGTTTGATTGGACGATGGTTAAGGTAAATAATCTACAATTGTTGTGTGTATATAATTGATTTGGTTGTTTCATTTGTGTAACTATGTTTGTTTATTTGAGTATAGTGTTTCCAACAAGAGGGTTTATGGGAATGCGGATACTATTTGATGAAGTTCATGTATGACCTCGTTGTAAAAAAACAAGCCGACTTTCTAAAAAGTGTAAGTATTTTTTTTATGTTTGAGATTATATCGATTTGGTTGGGATTGCAGCGGGTCGGCTGCTGTTGCAGTTTATGTGGTAGTTTGCTTTAATGTCTTAGTTACATATTATACAACGTCTTTAGTATAAAACAGGTTGATAGCTGAATATAGGCCTAAACATGTAGCGACCTGAGAACAGATTTAGCGTAAGAATTTAGTGACTTGAGAAAAGATTTATGCTTGCGGCTTGTATCTCGACTCCTTCGTGTAGTTCCTGATAATAAAACCGAAATAATGAGTCGAGTTGCTTGTTTTTCTTTGTTGGATTGGAACTTGGAAGGGGCTCGACACATTACTATCTATAGCTAGTCCCTAGAAATAAAATGTATAGCAAAAATCTTGGAAGTTGAGAAAGGTTTGTTAACTATGTTGTGTAACTTAGGACAAATGGGTTGTGTTACTTCTACGATGTCAGTCATAAAATGGTGCGGCTATATATCAGAGACAAGGGCAGTTTTTTTACAGTTGAGTGACAGTTGAACAATCACTATGTCAGAGTATGCAAATGGCCAGATGTATTGAACTATTGATTCCAGGTCATATGTATTGATTCCAGGTCAGATGTATGCCAGGTCTGATGTATTGATTCTCGGTCTGAAGACTCGCGGAACTATAGAGCTAAAAATATGCTACTAGTAAACACTTGTTCAATTTGTTTCCTTAATTTCGAAACATATAGTATAAACTATGATTCAAATATTATATTAAATTCATTATGTTATTAATCTCATAATAATCTAACTCACAGGTGTAAACTAATACATATCTATATTTGTTTTTATAGCTTTGGGATGATACACGCCATCTAACACCGTTGGAGATCGACCAAGTGGCTTATATGATTCTGAACGAGTTTTATAGGGCTGTAGTTACTCTTTTAGATACAACGGCTCCACAATAGTTCAGGTTTTATATTTTCGTGATGATGACGTTTAAACAATTGTAATGGATTACACTTTTGTCTAACTTAGATTGTTGCGTTTGTTGATGTTTATATTGAATGTTACGTTTGTTGAATGTTTATATTGAATGTTAAGTTTGTTGAATGTTGTTTGCCTATGCTGCAATGTTCGTGTTTCCTGCGAAAAATATTATGGTAGTGCTTGGCTACAGGTTTAGGAAATATGATGGTAGTGTTTGGTTACAGGTTCAGGTTCAGGACAAGAACGTCGAATAATTTTTTTTTTGTTATCAAACAAATTTTAGTGCGGTTTGTTAAAAAACCGTACCAGAAAAGAAGTAGGTTCCTGCTGGGTGCGTTAAAGGTATTTGCTACGGTTGGAAAGAAAACCTTACCAAATAATTATTTTTTGCTACGGTTCAAAACCGTACTAAAAAAACATTTCTTTTTTTGCTACGCCTCTATCAGCTACGGTTTCAAAACCGTACCAAATGGCCTTAATAACCGTACCTAATGAGATTTTTGTGTAGTAGTGTACAATGCATCCGAAAATTTTGGGTTAACTGGTAACTGCGTAAATATGTTGCCGACAAGTTCTTACGACCAAGAAGAACATTGTAATATTGGTTTTGAAGGGGCTAATGACAAGAATAAACCCTCGTGTTCTAAACTTTTTAGTCTTCAACTACATATCGTTCCGGGTCATATACGTTCCTACCAAAAAATCAGACAGCATGATTAAATATTTCTCAAAATTATATCTTTAAGATAATCAAAATATCTAATAGTTCTCATAATGCATGCAGATTCTGTTGGTCTGCTTATAAATGACTAAACATAATTTAGACACTAATAAAAGCCACATTTTTCTCAAAGTAATATTCTTTACCCACTAACCAATACTTAAAAAAGCACTAATTTCGAACCAGAGATGTCATTTTTCATACAGATTAAAATCAAGACCCCATTCTTTAATGTCCCATATAGTAAATATATACACAAAAGGAGATAAAAGGGAGAAAAGAAATATTTGACAAAATTTTAGTGTTATTTATAAAATCACCTTATTCATTAAATTATTGCATATGTTGAACACAAGAAATGGAAATACGTTCATTTGGGGTTTTCTGTTTTCCTTAACAATTATTGTTTCCTAAAATTAGGTAAGCAATAATATATTTGTTATTTAAATATGTGATATTATTACTTCATTAAGATGGCATCACATACAGGGCCGTCTTTGAGGGTGTGCGGGGTGGGCGACCGCACAAGGCCTCACAAATTTTAGAGGCCTCAAAATTTGTCCCCTTAACAATATGTTAAACGTTTAGATAACTAATTTGCATTATATCTTATAAACAATAATATTTTATATATTACATTTATTTTCGAAAGGTAGTTTCGCTCAGGGCCCTCAAAATTTTCAGAAACTTAGAGACGACCGTGATCACATATTCATACCTTCACGAACTGATATACACACACCATGGAAATATACTGATTATGAATTCTCTATTTTCTAAATAATTGAGACTTTCTATCATGTTTTATCGGATAAAATTTATCTAGAATCTAGTCATCAACTATCAAAGAATTAGCTAATTTATAGATGCTGTATTTTCTATTGTTTATTCTTCTTTTGTTTTATAACATAACTAGACAAGTGCTCGTGCATAGCGGCGAAAATTCTTAACGGCAGATAATTAACGATATATGATATTGTGATAAGTGTTTCGTGTAACATTTAAAATAGAACGTGAAAAGATCAAAATATAATTACAAATTGATGTAACATGTGATAATTCAACTAAAGAAAAAATGCAACATTTATATCGGCAGCCAATTCACGATATGCGATATTGTGGTAAGTGTTTCGTGTAAAGTTCAAAATAGAACGTGAAAATATCAAAATGTAATTGCAAACGATGATCCCTATTAATAAGAAATTTTACTCAAACTCTAATCCAATAAAAATTATGAGAGATTAATAGGCTCATTAATCTCTTCGATAATTAGCTTTCATAATTGTAAGAATTAATGGTTACATGACCAAATTAAATGTGGTCATTTAATGCATTCAAACTTGCCACTTGAATATGTCAAAGTTGTTACAAACATTTAATGTTCAAAATATTTTGTGTCAATCAATTAGTATACATTCCATTTCTATATGCAATTAACTTTTGACATTGTAATCCCTTTCTAAAATACATTAAGTTTTCATATTTAATTTTTATTCAAACCTGTCACTTGAATATGTCAAAGTTGTTAACATTTGATATTCAAAACATTTTGTGTCAATCAATCAGTTTTTATATGCGATTAAGTTTTGACAGTGTGATTAAGTTTTGACATTGTAAACCCTTCCTAAAATACATTAAGTTTTCACATCCAGTTTTCACTTTCAAGAATTGAATTATAAAATTACCAACAAAAAATAAACTATATAATTCAATTTATAGTTTGCACACACGCACAAATATTACGTATGTCCAACTTCCATTAGTACCACTAATGTCAAAATGACATGGCACATGTGAGTCTAAAACTACTTATTTATTACATTACCATCTTTTTAATATTATTAACATCACTTATTGCTAAAGCAATAACAATAGCAATTACTCACCAAGTTAATTCATACGGAGTATAAGTTCTCAATATTTTATCAGAATAACATGAATGAATGCTAATTAAGAAAGAATGATCATTCAATTTACAAAAACCTTACAACAACAATTTATATAAAGAAATGTATATAAACTTTACAACAAAACTTAGAAAATAAACTTTAAAAAATACAATATTTCGGACACCATAACGGGCTGATTAATCGGCGCCTAGGCGCGAATCGGCCATTAAGCGCCCTGATTTTTACTAATCGGCCTAAAAAATCGGTCTGGTAAAAAATCGGTCAAAATCGGAATTAATGGTCAAAATCAGAAAAATCAGGAAAAAAATCAGAAAAAATCGGATATTAAAAAAAAAATAAATCGGTCAAAAATCGGAAAAATAATGAAATAAGTCGGAGCACTTGAAGTATTTGAAGTTTTTTTGATACTTGAAATACCATGCTTTTTAAACTTATTAATATATTATATCTAAAAATTATATTTTTGTATATTAAAAAAATCAAATCCGATTTAATCCCCGATTAATCCAAGCATAACCGATTAATCCGCTAGGCGCTACCCGCCGCTCGGGAAGCGTCTAGCGAATTTTGCAAAACCCTTGATATATATATATTTATATTTTATATATATTTATATATATATTTATATATTGTATATATATATATTATAATATATATATATATTTATTGGGATAACCGGGTTTTTTGACCCGACGGATTCCAAATCACGGTTGAACCGGTAACCCGGTGGTTGACCCGAGGGATCGACCGGTCGATTCAATAAACCCCGGTTTTTAAAACATTGATTTTGACATTGTAAACCTTTTCTAAAATACATTAAGTTTTCACATCCAGTTTTCACTTTAAAGAATTGAATTATAAAATTACCAACACAAAATATCTATATTATTCATTTATAGTTTGACACACGCACAAAATATTACGTATGTCAAACTTCCTTTAGTACCATTATGTCAAATGACATGGCCCATGTGGAGTCTTAAAACTACTTATTTATTACCATTACCATCTTTTTAATATTATTAACATCACTTATTGCTAAAGCAATTATAATAGCAATTACTCACCAAGTTAATTCATACTGAGTATAATTTCTCAATATTTTATCAGAATAACATGAATGAATGCTAATTAAAAAAGAATGATCAATCAATTTACAAAAACCTTACAACAACAATTTATATAAGAAAATGTATATAAACTTTACAACAAAACTTAAAAAATAAACCTTTAAAAAATACAATATTCCGGACACCATAACGAAAATTGTATCGGCGACTGAATATTCCGGCTATGGCGGAGGATGAGCGGAAAAGGTATCAAGAATGTGATCACAACTTGGATCTACAAAAACAACGTATGGAAACACAATATTAAGAGCGGGGTGAAGTTGTAATAGATGTAAAGACGTATTAAATTGAAATGGTTACATCATAAGTTACTAAAACACTATGGTTTATAGAGTTTCTAGAACATAATAACAAAACATAAAGCATAAACAAAAAGAATCGCATAATATGAGTTTCATGAATAGTTGCTTCATGAAGATGTAAAACCAATCTCAACGTCATTCTGCGAATCCATGAGAGCAAACCGAATGGAATAATGAATGAATAATCAAAAGAATTGCATTATATAGGGTATGGAAAATCCTTTGTGGCAATCAATTAGTGTCAATCAAGCAATTATACATATTATAGTTATCAATTAGTTATGAGTTGTAATTCATATTAATAGTGTATAATAATTATAGTGTATTTATATTCCCAAAAATGTAATAATTGGCATATCTTTATGTTCGCGTTTTATTCATGAATGCCCCATGCGTACTTTTCAAAAATGGGAATTCAGTTTTCCACAATTCCACTTTCAAGATTTGTGTCAAAATGCTTTATATATTAGTATAGATAGTATAGAAGTATAGATTAGTATAGATGGGAATTCAGTTTCCACATTTCACTTTCAAGATTTGTGTAAATATGCTTGATATGTTAGTATAGATAAAAATCTAGAATTCTTTGTATACTCTTTTCGAAGTGGATGTTGATAATACGAAAGTATTCCTTTTTTCAAACGATTGAATTTTCATAGAGGAAAGTATGAGCCACAGGACAATAAAGACGAGGACAATTCGTTGATGTTGTGTACCGTCACTCAAGCATTTTGAACACTGCATATAATGTTTATTCATTTGTCTAAGCTATGTACGATCGACTCAACTTAAGTTATTTCAAGAATAAGATAGTCACCATGGACACATATACTTATTACTTATAAAGAGAAAATGAATATGATAATGGCACATAAGCTTAGTCTAACAACTTAAACTAAACAAGAAAGTCTGATAAAATGTCTATCAAAAAATAAATCTCAAGTTCACAAAGCATGTTGAATTTTATGACCTAAAAATTTGCCAAAGAAATTGTATAATTTGAAAATTGATAGCCCAATAGATGGAATATCAGGCCCCGACTTTCAAATTAGAAAACTATGCACAAAAGTCTTAATTCGACATTTAATTCTCTTAGAAATAAGGTCTAGATACGATGCATTAATCATATATAGTTATATGTATACGATTTCACTATTGTATGAATTAGCCAGCTGGGGTTATTTGTTATTTGCTAACTCGTTTATAAGAGTTCACTACATATATCTATAAATTATTATTTATTTTGGGATGTTATAGCTAGATATAGACATAACCAACAAATTATTCGTAAGTGAGAACATAGAAAGTGTGTATACCAAGTGTCATCAGAGGTTGAACAAGCGTCATTATATGTAACAAAGATTTGAACTAAATAATCTATGTACGCCGACAAAAAATAAAAGTCGTGAGGATATATTTTTTACTTTTTGTGACACTTATTATCATATAAGATGTCAATATGCATGAAAACTAGGAGTGTGTAGAAACGGAAAAACGAACCTAAACCAAAATGAACCGAGAGATCGAAAGAAAAATTAAAGAAAAAATGAATCGGACTAAAAAAAATGATTGTTCGGTTTTTTTATTACAGAAAAATACCGATTATTTATCGGTTCGCTTTGATATAGATTAAAATTTTTTCAAAATATGGGGGCACTTGGCATATTTTTTAGGCTTTGGGTTTTCCTTTTCAACAATTTGAGATGATAACGTACAGCTTATGGACAATGACAATGACCAAGCTTTCTTTTATCTCTATAATCAAAATAAGAAAAGCTGATTACTACATATTACATAGCAAGCTTATTTATTTCATATCAGATCAAAATTTAACAGCTCATTAGTGAAAGCAACAACACCCTTAATTACCTGTTTAGTGCTAAACAGAACTAGGCCACAATTAAATCTTGATTGGTGTATTTAAATGGTCTACTCACTGAATGACACGCATTTCACCATGCTATAGTTAAGTAATTATTAATTTATGTACATGTTATCTTTAGATATCTATAGTGTTTGATTTATAATTTAAAAGAGGGTTATGCTATCATCACTGCTCCCTTTCATGCTTGTCATTTTGCCAACAAATTACTGCCATACTTTGTGGTAAAATCATGCCTGTGTTCGAAGTCAGTTATATAAATTCTGGAAAGTTATAAATAAGGCATCTAGTTTGAGATGTTTCTGTATTTCCTCGTACATCATTAGGGTTTGGACTGATAACATTAATTTTCTAGATCAATAGCTTGTTAACCAAGTAAATAAATTTGAGGAAAATATAGAATCAGGCCGGATTATGTTTAATTTAATTACTACTGAAGATTAAGAGGGTTTGGCCAAACATCAGACTAAAGAGGTTACGTGCGCAATAAGGTATAAGTATGTGAAACAAATTAATTGACATGCATGTTTTGGCCACATGTTTAAGGAACATGCGATTTGTGACTTTGCCTGATTCTGTTACATATGATAGATAAGGTGGTGGTGGGAGCTTTGCTCTTTTCCTGTGCCGCAAATCTTGGTTCTTTTGTCTTTTAAATCGGATAAAACTCAGATTATGAAATGAGAATGTGTTTTGATATTATGAACAGAACCAGAGATTGTGATGAATATATGACCAACAAGACAAAACTGATTTTTTTCGGTTACAACTGCATAGCAGTTAGTTTAACTACCAAATCAGTCAAATAAAAAGGGCCAAAAAACAAGTCCATGTCCGGGAATTTTATTGCCAGCCAGGGGCGCTGCCCCTTGGACCCTGCTACCAGGGGCGCTGCCCCCGGACCCCCGTCATACGAGGTTTCGCCCCGAATGATAATCATAATAACGTCATACAAGTGTGCACTCCACACAACCCCGACTTGTTGAACATTTATCATGATTACACATTGGTCAACCAAGTCAATCCATTACACTTAAATCATATTGGTGACACAAAATCACCAACAGAAGTAACACAAGTACACAACTTCAAGTTTACTACAAAACTTCATTTTCCGATGCTCTGAGACCAAATCTAGTGAGGCATAACCTTTGTTGCGAGTTGATTGGTTGATGTACATATGTTTCGAGTTGATTATATCCAGTAAGTCCCTTCACGCTTTACTTTTATTTCATGTTAGCAAAGTTGAAAAGTGTAGCTCGAATCTTCTGCATGCTCGGATTCCAAAATGCATAAAGACTTGGTTTAGGAAAATAGGAATAAACACTAAAACTCATGCATCCGCAAAATTTAGATAAAAGGATAATTACAAAGCATTATACCGCGGCCACACTCATAGCTAGGTATATATGCATCATGTATGTGTCAAAGTGTTTGAGAAAGACGGGTGAATAAATGTATATGGTTCGAATATCACCAATACATGGTGCTTATGTCTCACTCTACCACTTAATTAATAAGTTCTAGAATTCTTTTTGGCCTTATTTCTACAACTAAGCTTATGTCATCATGATGGAGGTCCCACGTTCACTGAACTAGGAAACATATATAAAAACCAAAAAAAAAGTTTTTCATTACTAGAAACCTGGCACGTAAAATGGTACTATGTTATAATTTTTTTAGCCTTATTTTGAGATATCTTGAAAAGAAAATTATTTATTATAAT
>BQNB010135317.1:0-18177 GCA_026074375.1 Tanacetum coccineum | reverse complement strand
TAAAACAGAAAAAATAAAAATTATAAATATATTTAAAAAACATAATGTAAAAGCCCCGTGCGTGCACGGGGATTAAAACTAGTTATTAAACACAAAGTTTATTTTTATATAAAAAAAGGCACTAAATTAACATTAATTAAGCTTATAATATGGTTAAACGAAAACTATTTTCTAATTAAAATCAACTAAAAATTTCTTTTATGATAGTTAATACGTGCTGGTGAGCATTTTTTAGCATAACGCTTTTGTAAAATCGAAAAACAAAATATCTTAGTTAAAAAAAAATACGAAGTAGCTATGTGAAAGACAAATTATTTACACGCTTAAGCACTTATTATCGTACATGATATATGAAACTTGTCTAAGGCCGGAAAAAAAAAGAAAATGAGGAAAAGTAAAGGAAAAACAATAACCGAAAACTAGGGTGTTTTTAGTTGGGTAAAATATTCTATTTTTCTGGAAAAAATTTCATTTTAGAATGAAAAAACTGAAAACTTGTTTAGTCGCATTTTTTTCAATATTTTTCAAAATAAGCAAATTTCTCATTTTATATAGAAAAATAGAAAATCTCATTTTACTATTCTCTATTTCTTTTTATTTTTTAAAAAGAAAAAATACAACTCATATCTAAACAGGTTTTTAAAATTCCCAACTCTTCTCTAGACAAGAAAAACCATTCCCTTTTCTAGGAATTTAGAAACAGAAAAATTTGAAAATTTTTCAATAACTAAACACCACCTTAGGGGCCGTTTAGTTGGCGAAAATTATTCATATTTTTCAGTTTCTAATTTCCTAGAGAAATGAATTGTTCTTCTTTTTTAGAAAAGAGTGAGATTTTTGAAAATCCGTTTAGTTGGAGTTATATTTTTTTTTGAGAAAAAATGATAATGAAAAAAGTGAGAATGATAAAATGGGCTTTTCACTTTTTTTTGAAAAAAATTGAAAAAATATAAGAATGAGAATCCCACTTTTTTTTAAAATGTTGAAAAAAAGTGCGACTAAACGAATATTATAATATTTTCCTTTTCACATGAAAAATTTCTTAGAAAAATGAGATATTTTTCGCCAACTAAACCGGCCCCTTAGCCTTTCGAAAATGAGCAAAATGAATAGAAATACAAAAATAACATGTAAAATGACAAAAACAAGCAAGATTATCCGCGCGTTGCTGCGGGCGTTAATTTTTCGCGCGTTGTTGCGGGGCATTATTCTTTTTTTTCCGGGTTTATTTTTTCGGTCTCATGTTTAGTAGTTTTTTTATATAGGCGTATGTGTTAGGCCTCATGTCGCGGATATTTTTTGATCTGAATAAATCAGTGCTTTTGTAAACAAAAAAAATTCCTATTTTGTGTCGAGCAAATTTTTTTTATAAAGGAGAGGGGGGAGAGGGTTTGTAAAGTTTTTTTTTTTGCCCGATAAACAGTAACACCGCCGGGCATGGCCGATGGTCTACACTGTTCATCGATGAACAGTAACCCGAACACTGTTCATCGATGAACAATGTTTTGTCTTCTTGAAAGGGGGACACGTGACATGTGAAATGAGTATATATATAATGATAATTACTTTTTAAAAACAAACTATTTTGACTTCTGTACATCTTAAGAATAGTAACACTTTTTTTTAGAAACACTTCTTATTCTTTCCGCTTTTTTAATTATTAACTCGAAAACGCAATAACTAACAAACTCAAGATTAAGTGGTCACTCAAATATTGTCACACCCCGTACCAAAGACCATTTCATGATCTAGTTTTATTAGATTGTAAAGGATAAAATACACCTTTGTGGTTTGCGAAATGACCGTCTCATGTCCTTGGCTCATACTTCGCGCAGTTTTCATCTCTCCATTAATAAAGGAGGCACCATGCATCATTGTGGACGAACGGTTCAATTTTTTTCCCGTTAACTGCTAACGTGGGTTTAACTAAAAGGGTATTGTTATCTTTTTGCTTCCACATGATGTATCGTAAACCTTTGCCCTTTTGAAAATTTTTTACTTGGTAAAAAAAAATTAATTTCCTACTGAATTTTTTTTAATTTCATACGTTATTTTACCAAGTAAAAACATTATTTCGTACGTAATTTTTTATATGTTTTCATACGTTATTTTAACAAGTAAAAAACGTTATTTTTCGTACGCTATTTTTCATTTGTACAAAAAAGTAAAAAAAAGTTTTCAACCGTGTTTATTGGTTTTCTTACGTTTTTATACGTTTTTCTTCGTTTTGGTACGTTTTTTAACGGAGGGATGAAAAAAATAACGTTGACTGCGCGAAAAACAGAAAAATAACGTAAGAAAAAAATGAAAAATATTTTTACCAAGTAAAATACGTATGAAAAAGAAACACAAAATTTCCAAGTAAAATAACGTATGAAAATTTTTTTCGTAGGAAATTAAAAAAAAATTCCATAGGAAATTAAAAAAAATTTACCAAGTAAAAACTTAAGGCCATACTTCGGCCCAAACAGAAAAATAATGTATGAAAACAATTAATTTTTAAAAAAATTAAAAAGGTAAAAAATATTAAAAGGGTAAAGGTTCACCATATATCTCGGTGAAAGCAAAAAAGACAACAATACTCATCATGTTAGACCTACGTAAGTACTTAACTGGAAAAAAAGTTGCACTGTTTGTCCTCAGGGATGTATGGTGCCTCATTTTACTAAAGGATGGATGAAAACTGCGCGAAGTATGGGTCAAAGACGTGAGATGATCATTTCGCAAATCACAGGGATGTACTTTGTACTTTACTCTAGATTGTAATGAAAATCTTTGGGAGAATTGCATATATACCCAGTAAAACTCAAATATTTGTATATATAACCAAATTACAAGTTTTCAATGCGTGATGTCTAATGTAAGTTAAGCATGTTTCGGGTATATATGCAAGTTTTAGCGGGTATATATGAAATTGCTCCATCACCTTTACTCTATTAGACATCCAAAGTACAATATATAGATAAAAAGAAGATTACTAGAACATAGGCCATGCCTATAAGGCCAAATATCCTAAACATAATACTACTTTTGTTTTAAAATAAGTGTCCAGTTTGATTTTAAAAGTCTTACTTTTTCACTTTAACCTTAACTGTAACACCCCCAAAATGGGTCGCAACAGAATATGGGTTTGGGAGCGTTACTTCATAGATCAACAGCACAAGATATATAAGAACGACTTTTAAAAGTGTCGTTTAAAACCGATACATTGGATTTAGCAAAATGTTTGTTACAAAAGCCCGAAGCTTTACTTGTTCATTGTTAAATTATACAAAGATTCCAGTTCATAATAAATGTTCCTCCAAAATGTAATGCAACCAAATCTTTAATGCAAATGACTTCTAAAATAACGACCACCAATGTATCCCTTGTCTTGTACCTCATTGATCTCCTGAGAAAACATGCTTTAAAACGTCAACAATAATGTTGGTGAATTCATAGGTTTGTAAATTGTATGAGTGTAGGACCGCAATTGTTTAGAGTGTGTATTGCATGGTATACAATATCTAAAACAATAAGTATTGCATGGTATACAATATTCAAAACAGTAAGTGTTGCATGGTATACAATATCCAAAACAGTAAGTATTGCATGGTATACAATATCCAAAACAGTAAGTATTGCATGGTATACAATATCCAAAACAGTAAGTATTGCATGGTATGCAATATCCAAAACAGTAAGTATTTCAAAGTTACTTGCGTCCAATTGTAAAACAAAGTTGTTCTCACCACGGTAAACTTATAAATCATTGTAAAATGTAAAACGTGGGGCTATGAACTCACCTTTTTTATTTTTTTTTTTCTTTTTCCTTTTTTTTTTTTTAGGTGGATGAGTTCTAAACAATGTAAATCAAATGCGTCACAATTACGTTCGAGTGCAATCCTAATGTATCATAGGTCGTTGAGTACTAAGTACTTTGAATAAATTCATTATATAATACTATATAGCTATACATACCATCTAATTTGTTTGTGAAATATCATTTAAGTCGTCGTTTGTAATGGGAAACCGTGTTCGTACTCGTATAATCGAATAAATAATTCAATTGTCTTTGTAAAATAATATTTATAAAGTTTAGGACATGTATAAATATTATATAAATGATTCTAAAATGTTTCGCAAAAATTTATATTAAAAACGAACCAACACTATTCATGTCAGGAAATAGTGCGTTCGTTTTCGTTTATAAGGCCGTTTGGTATGTTTCTTATGTCCACGCTTTCGTATTAAGACGAGTTATCAAAATATTACATTTTCATATTTTTGACCTACTGGTGAACAGTACTTTTTAAAAATTTTTATTTTTTATTTTATTAAAAAAAAATTAATGTTATAACAGTTTATAAAGTTATTTTTATAAAACTTTAGTTATCGTACTCGTAAACGTCGTATTTTACTCGTTTTAGGTCCGTTTTTAGTGATTCTTTTGAGCACGTCTTTGTTATTAAAAGTTCTATCATATTAATGATGTTTTCAAAATATATAGATCTGATGTGAATAGTAATTTTTATAAAATTATTTTTATAAACGCTTTTAATTAGCGTATAACTTAAAATTAGCGTATCTCAATCGTTATAAATCGGTTTTCGAGTTCTTTATATGCCCACGATCTTTGGGACATGTAGTATCTTATAAAAACATAAAATATACATGTAAAAATTCTAATTCCAACAGACCCCTTTTGGGTTTTTCTCAAAATGTGTTTAAAAGTTGTTTTTATAACTTTTTAGCTTAACCACTTTGTTACAAGTCTATTACAACCCTTAATATCACATGTCTTACATCCTTAGGGTCCTTAGTCCATTATTAGTCCAAAGATTATCCAAAAATCTCAAGATCCATGAGTTTACATACTCATTTGTTCATTAACTTTCTTAAGTATACTTTTTAGGTAACTTGTTTATATATACTTTTTATACATAAACCTCACATGTACAATACTTATACCTCCCTTATAACATGATATTAAGATCCATATATCATATATAAAAGTTTACCAAACCTCAAACAAGTGTAAAAATCCATATTTACAAGTAAATAAGTTCCTAGATGGTGAATAACTACATAGACATTATATATGCATAAAATCACAAATATAAGGAGATTAAGGTTTTTAGGTAACCTTAATATAATGTATGATGATGAACAATATTATCTAAACCCTTGTTTAGAAACCAAAACCTAGCTTACAACCCTTGAAAACCCTAATATCAAGTGAAACCCTAATCTTGAATCATGCGTGCTTACTCTTGTAAACTTAAACCAAACCTTCAAACTCTTCTTGGGTTATCTTGAGATGATGTATTAGAACACTTAGAATTGTTACAATATAAACTTTGTATGGATGGTTTGTGTTTCTGGATTGAGCCGTGGCCTATTTCAAAGGAAATGGGAGAGTTTTTGCTTTGTTTTCACCTTGGAAATGGATATGTGTGTGTTTACTTTCTATTTTAGGCATTATATACCCTAAGACTTATTCAAGGGACATGTAGAGGATTTTTAGGGAAAGTATGGTCATAAGTATGGAAGCCTTATAAGTAAACATGTAAGTCTTGCTTGAAAATATCTACATGTTCCTAAAAGTAGAGAACATCCCATTTAAATCAAGGAAGACTGGGAAATTAGACTATTTTTTGGTATCTACATTGTATATCCGGCACATAGGCTTAAATGTGATGGTATTTTGTAAATTTTGGGTATTGGGTTAACTGTGGGTATTTGTTGTATGCGGTAGAAAAGTTTTGGTGGGTTCGGAATGCCTAAAACAGATTTTATCGCGAAACGTAATCCTTTACGTAACCAATAGAAATGAATTGAACAAAGTTAATAATTATACTCAAAATAATTACTTAAAACTTACTAGGTTTAAATATTTAATTGTTTGATGCCCATTTACATTGAATGATAATTTTTAACTTACGCGATTTAAAACTTATTCGATTGACGATTTTGAGCAAACCGTACAATACTACTAATTTAAACTTGTGATTTATTGACGTAATAAATGACCTAAAACACGGGGTGTTATAGTCTCCCCTCGTTAAGTGAGCCTTGTCCTCAAGGCTTAAGACGTGGCACTTGACGATGGTGCGGTCTTTGTGAAGAGGTCTGGATATTTCTTCCTGAATTGATCTTCGCGTTCCTATGTAAACTCAGGGCCTCGCCCAGAGTTCCCTCAAACTTTGACAATTTGGATACGGCTTTGTTTCAACCGTTTGACTTTTCGATCTATGATTTCTACGGGTTCCTCGATAAAATGAAGCTTGTTCTTAATATGGAATGCATTAACGGACTCGGTAATGGTTCGTCGTATACACTTCTTTAACGGGATATGTGAAACGTATGAATGAACCCTGCTAAACTCTTGAGGCAGCTCAAGCTTAAGCAACGGATCTAACCTTTTCCATCACCTTGGATGGTCCAACATACCTGGGGTTTAGCTTCCTCCGTTTGCCAAAGCGTACTTCTCCTTTCTAAGGTGATACCTTAAGCATAACTCTGTTGTCAACTTGAAATTCTAAAGGCTTACATCTCACATCGGCGTAACTCTTTTTGGCGAGCAAATTTGATAGCGAATTGTCCTAGGGTGACTTAGTGATGTGTCTCGGTTTCTTGGCTTAGGATTTGTTATGATGACGTCGACTTTAATGTAAGATCGGTTGTAAGATTTTACTAGTTATTATTGATTGTTGTTTGGTTCCTTGTGATAGATACGTTTTATGAATCGCACTCAGGAAACTGATTATTAAAATAGGAAATTTGTTTCTTGACAAGATGTTTTAAGGTGACTACTCTCAGCATGGCATGGTCCTTCCTGAATTATACATAGTTGATCAGGCCATGTATAATTGAGGACTAACGATGCATTGCTCATTTTCGTCAAAATAGCGTCATGATTTCATGATATTTGTGGGAGTGGCTTATATAAATAAGTAGAGAATTAAAGTAAACTTGACAAAATACATTGATTTGATAGATAATTTGAAATCATTCATACAATCACAACGGAATTAAGGGGGAATTCAACAAGAATTCTTAAAGGAATAGAGTCTAAGCACTGATATCGTCCTCCATGTCGTTAAGGTCTTGATCGGCTTCTCCTCCTCCTAATGCATGCACCAATCCACGTGCTCCAGTACCTTCAGCCTGGTTTCCATGGTTCTGGTTCTTTAGCTCTGGGCAATCACTCCTGTAGTGCCCTGGATTCCCACATTCATAGCAAGTGAGGGTTCTTTGATTCCTAGCGGCAGCAGGATTTCTACAATCCCAGGTCATGTGGCCAATCTTCTTGCAATTCCCGCACTTTACAGTACATGGCCCATTGTGGTGCAGCTTGCACCTGTTGCATAATGGAAGAGTTCCAGCATACTCCTTCCTTTCACCAGTCTAACGGCGTAAGCTTAGCCACATTTTGTCTTTGGGGTTTGTTGTTGAGCTTGTTGTTTTGTCAAGTATTCTCTTATTCTCAGCTTGACGTTCAGCAAGAGTGCTGATCTTTTTGTCCATCAGTTCAGTGCCATTTCAATAGCATCCTGCATTGTTTCGGCCTTGATGCCATAACACTTCCGTGGATCATGTCGGGAGACCACCGACATATTCTCAATCTTAACAGACTCCTCAGATAACATCCTGACACACACAATTGCTGTTCCTGGAAAACGTTGATTGTAGCCTAGTACATCTAGTACTTTTACTTTAAATTTAACAACTCCGAACCTCGGAGTTTCTTAATCTCGCTCCTCGGGCAGTACTTGTCTGTCATCTTCTTTTTCAGGTCAGTCCAAGTCATTGCATATGCAACGTCGTGACCAACAGTCTCCTAACGTGTGAGTTCCACCATGTTAGAGCAACTCCAAGAAGAGTACATGTGGAAAACTTGATTTGGTTTTCCACAGTGCAATTGCTTATGCGAAACACGGTTTCCATCCGTTCAAACCACTGGGTTAATTTGACAACTCCTTCAGTGCCTTTGAAAAATAGGGGTTGACACTTCATGAAGTCTTGGTAAGTGCACTTCGAGCAAGCCCTTCAGTCCTTTCTGACACCCGTTCCCGAATTATGGCTGTCTTCGCCATTCGTGCTTCTATTAGCATCACGTGTTGCGAAAGCGGCATCAACGCCTTGGTCAATCATTTGCCAGAGTTGGGCCTTAGTGATAGTTGTGGTGTTGGTTTGTTTGGTGGTGTGTTCTGGTTATGGGTGCTTTTCCTTGAGCATCTTTCTTCAAAATCAGAAGAGTAATAGATTAGATTAGGTTGTTATTTCGTCGTGCTCGATAAAATAGAGTGATTGATGAGATGATGTTTGGTAAATTTGAATATTGCGGCTCTGGCATAAGCTGACATGATGGTATAGATTCATATCTGATAGCTTAATGTTTAGTAGCGTTTAGGACCCTACGAGTTTTATTGTACTACCTCGCCTATAGAAATGTTCTAAATTTTATATAAATAACCCTTAGCATAAATAATTGTAGAGTATGCGAAAGAATGCAACTCATCTTTGCATATAAATGTAAGGGCCGTATAGTAATGAGTTATCTATAATATAAACACGTATATGTATTCATGTAAGCATCTAGTAGGACCAATATGCAAAACAATGTGTATGTGTGTCCCGTGAAACAATCCCATTTGTTGATGCAATGTTGAAAACCGGTTTTAGTTTAGCAAAACATTTGACCTGGTTCTCATTAACTTGGCCTCTGATTACAATCTGTAACACCCCAAATTGGGTCGCAGGGAATATGGGTTGGGAGCGTTACTTCATATCAACACACACGATTATATAAGAAGACTTTTAAAAGTGTGTTTTTAAAACCCATACATTAGATTTAGCAAAAATGTTTGTTCCAAAAAGCCCGAGCTTTACTTGATCATTGTTAATTATACAAGATTCAGTTCTAATAAATGTTCCTCCATAATGTAATTTCCCCCGTGATAATACATTAAATGTAAACATCACAAAAATGTAATTACGTTTCCCTAAGCTCATGACACTGAAGCTCGACATAAATGAATTGCAATATAAATTGCCTACATTGCCCATGATGATGTTCTAACCCAGAACATCCCAAATCCGACATGGTATACGTTCGTTGGCTCGGTAGTTTCGACACCAGTGATAGCTAATCACCCGAACGGGGGCGTCACCCCCAAATAGATCTATTTATAACATTCGCGCTCACCCTCCAAGTGATTTACAGTTCATGATAGTGGGCACATTGGGTTATCGCTACTTAGGCAAACACGTAATCAGTTTAAATATGAAATGTTCACTTGCGTCCAATTATAAAACAAAGCATGTTCTCACCCCAAAACTTATAAATCATTATAAAATGTAAAACGTGGGGCTATGAACTCACCTCGAGTGGATGAGTTTAACAATGTAAATCACAACAGAAAATGCGTCACAATTACGCCCGAATGCAACCTAATCAATTATAGGTCGTATGAGTACTAAGTACTTTGAATAACTACTACCATATATAATTCTATATAGCTACATCACCATCTAATTGAGTTTGTGAAATAATATTTAAATTGCTTTTGATAAATATTATCCGTGTGTTTGTACTCGTATAATCGAATAAATAATTCAATTGTCTTTGTAAAATAATATTTATAAAGTTTAGGACATGTATAAATATTATATAAATGATTCTAAAATGTTTCGCAAAAATTTATATTAAAAACGAACCAACACTATTCATGTCAGGAAATAGTGCACAAGTATAAAATAGTGCGTATCTTTCTCGTTTTAAGCCCGTTTGGTATGTTTCTTATGTCCACGCTTTCGTATTAAGACGAGTTATCAAAATATTACATTTTCATATTTTTGACCTACTGGTGAACAGTACTTTTTACTGTTCATGACAGTTTATAAAGTTATTTTTATAAACTTAGTTATCGTAAACTCGTAAACGTCGTATTTTACTCGTTTTAGGTCCGTTTTTAGTGATTCTTTCGAGCACGTCTTTGTTATTAAAAGTTCTATCATATTAATGATGTTTTCAAAATATATAGATCTGATGTGAATAGTAATTTTTATAAAATTATTTTTATAAACGCGTTTAATTAGCGTATAACTTAAAATTAGCGTATCTCCTTCGTTATAAATCGGTTTTTCGAGTTCTTTATATGCCCACGATCCTTGGGACATGTAGTATCTTATAAAAACATAAAATAGACATGTAAAAATTCGAATTCCAACAGACCCCTTTTGGGTTTTTCTCAAAATGTGTTTAAAAGTTATTTTTATAACTTTTTAGCTTAACCACTTTGTTACAAGTCCATTACCACCCTCAATATCACATGTCTTACATCCTTAGGGTCCTTAGTCCATGATTAGTCCAAACATTGTCCAGAAATCTCAAGATCCATGAGTTTACATACTCATTTGTTCATTAACTTTCTTAAGTATACTTTTTAGGTAACTTGTTTATATATACTTTTTATATAAAAACCTCACATGTACAATACTTATACCTCCATTATAACATGATATTAAGCTCCATATATCATATATAAAAGTTTACCAAACCTCAAACAAGTGTAAAAATCTATTTTTACAAGTAAATAAGTTCCTAGATGGTGATTAACTACATAGACATTATATATGCATAAAATCACAAATATAAGGAGATTAAGGTTTTTAGGTAACCTTAATATGATGTATGATTATGAACAATATGATATAAACCCTTGTTTAGAAACCAAAACATAGCTTACAACCCTTGAAAACCCTAATTTCAAGTGAAACCCTAATCTTGAATCATGCTTGCTTAACTCTTGTAAACCTTAAACCAAACCTTCAAACCTTCTTGGGTTATCTTAGATATGATGTATAAACACTTAGAAATGTTACAAATAAAATTTGTATAGATGGTTTGTGTGTATGGATTTGAGCCGTGGCCTATTTCAAAGGAAATGGGAGAGTTTTTGCTTTGTTTTCACCTTGGAAATGGATATGTGTGTATTTACTTTCTAGTTTAGGCATTATATACCCTAAGACTTATTCAAGGGACATGTAGAGGATTTCTAGGGAAAGTATGGTTATAAGTGTGGAAGCCTTACAAGTAAACATGTAAGTCTTGCTTGAAAATATCTACATGTTCCTAAAAGTAGAGAACATCCCATGAAATCAAGGAAGACTTGGAAATTAGATATTTCTTTGTATCTACATTTGTATATCCGGCCACATAGGCTTAAAAGTGATATTGTTTTGTAAATTTTGGGCGTTGGGTATAAATGTGGGTATTTGTTGAAGCGTAGAAAAGTTTTGGTGGTTTCGAGAATGCCTAAACGGATTTTATCGCGAAACGTAATCACTTTACGTAACCAATAAAAATAAAATGAACAAAGTTAATAATTATACTCAAAATAATTACTTAACACTTACTTGATGTAAACATTTAATTGTTTGATGCCCGTTTACATTGAATGATAATTTTTAGCTTATGCGATTTAACTTAACGATTACGATTTTGAAGCAAACGCGTACAATACTAAAAATAACTTGTGAATTTATTGACGTCGTAAATGACCCTAAAACACGGGGTGTTATAATGTGTCAATTCATAAACAAGTAAAAATATATTTATTCAAATACTTATTTAATTATGATATACAACATTGATAAGAATAATAATTTTAGAAAAGCAAATTTGTTTAAAAAAATATGTCTCTTTTCAATCATTTATCATTAAAGAATCACAAACTCAATTAAGATAAATAATCTTGATGAAATTCATTTCACAAGACATGCAAAGGAGCATTCTTAAAACACTCTTAATATAACATATTTATCATTGTCACAAATAAGCACATCTCTTGGCTTTTGAAAAAATCAAACACGTTAAATATCACATGTTACAACTACACATCTAAGATGACTAAATATAAGACATCCATTAAATCAAACAATATGTAATCGAAACCAAACAACCTATAGATCTTGAACAAAAGATTAAAACAACTTGCTTACGCTTATTTTAGAATTCTACACATCTTGATTAGGATTATGCGAACCGAAATTAAAGTATGTTAGTTGAGTCATGTTAGGACCTCTATGAAGAGATAATACAAATTGTATCTTTGCTACACTTCATTAGGAAAATATAAGAATTCTACTTTGTCTAACATGAGAATGACTACTAGAGAATCAATTGCACTAGAAATTCAATTTGACCTAACGGTTGAATTGCTTCCAAGAGTGAAGTTGGGTTCGGTGTATAACTCGTAAAAATGGTCGTTTAGCCTAAATTGAGCACCACTAGTGATAGTCTCATATTCATTCTCTAATTTGATTAAATGGCTCTTCCTAAATATGCCTAATGATAGTCTACATCGATAGACTTTGTATCTCATTAGGAGTACACACTAAGTACGTAGAAATTAGGCTTCTCCTTAGTCAATCTAGACACAATGCACCTCACATATGTGCTTTAATGTTTCAAGATGATTACTTGTTCCTATGTAATGCAATTATATGTCTACATGATCTTGATGCTTAATGTTTAATTGCTTAGATATTAAATACATGTCCACTATAAAGACATTTGTTTCTTTTAGCAATTTAGATAAAATATTTCTTAGTTTATCTAAATGACACATGCTCCTGAATGCTAAATGCTAACATGTTTTACATGACGATTACATTTAAAAATATCATGTTTTGTATGCGTTATTTTTACATGACTTACGTGTTAATTGTATACCTACACTATATTAACTTAATATATGACAATTAACTTTTAAATGCCATAGAGTCTTACATATTAATCTCGTTGATTATTGTGTTGATGCATGCTTAGATAAACTTATATGCATATATCTATATGTCTAATGCATCTAGGTATATATTTTCTCACACTAAAATATTTTTCTTCGCGGCCGTGTCACAAATCTAAAAAGTCAAAAGAGTCATAAAATGGTCTTATATCTCCTAGAGTCTTCACCCACACATTCCCTTAATCATCATTTCGCCTTCTTCTAAATAATCTACTCTTTCGTTTAGGAAAAGTTAGATACATATCTAACACTCCTCCAAGTAGGTTTGACAACATAAATATTTCATCTGAAATATTCAAGTATCTTTAACTTGCGATCACAAAACGTTAAAGGTCATATCCGAAAATTCATTTTCAAGCCTTGTAACAACATATGTTAAAACGCTCTTCCAAAAGCTAAAAGCTAACATCAACCTTCGAGTGACAAAGGTCTTACGAATTTCTACATAAGTGATTCGTAGCTTCCTTAATATACATACCTTAAGACTAAGTACATTCACTTCCATTAGTCCATTCCGTCCCCATAGAAATGTCACGATCGTTTATCATCATGCTCACCTCATACACAATGAGGATCGAACATTATCCATCGATCTTAGGATAGAAAACTCATCAAAATTCGTCATCATTTCCTTTGCGACAATGTCTAAAAGGAAATATCTTCATCAAAAAAGTTCCGTCGGAAGACAACATCGCCGACATCCTCACCAAACCACTCAGAGATAAAACATGTTGGAAGAACAACTTCCAGTTGAACATTTAACTGCTACCGCTCATGAAAGAAAAATGAAAAAGCATAGATTCGGGTTCAAAATGGTGTCCCTCACTCCCAAGAGAAAAGAAAGTTCACATGATGAGAAAAATTTGGATTTGGGACAACAATTGTGAAGAAAAATAATGGTGGTCCTTAGAGGAGATAATCTCCCACATGATGGAGAAAAAGTTTTCCTCACCGTAAATCCCCGGGATCAAAAGTTTTAACATATTTTTCAAAGTATCAAATTCGGATTCATCCTTAAAGCATTGTGGTTTCATTCGAATAACACCGTCGAGAAGAGATTAATGGGTGGTTTTCATCAAGAAGCAATCTCTTAAGATATAATACGTCTCCATCTGAGTCGTAATATCCTTCCTCAATACACGTAGGAACTTCAATAGCTAGAAAAGCATCTATCTCATCACTACCGCCATCCTGGGGGGGGGGGGGGGGGGTGGCGCTCCTGGTCGAAACACCTCTCATCAGGAAAAGGGTGTGGAGAAGGTGTGTGAAGTAAAACTAGCTCATCAACGGTTGAATTTTTTTCATCTTCTGAGTCGTAATCATCTCTCTCAATTTTTAGCGGTATTAAGTCATCTGGACTGGGAAATATATCGATCTCTTCCCTATGAGAATCACTATCATGAACGGGAATAGTAAATATGGGAAGAGACTCGATGATCGTATTTGGACTAGCATGAAAAATTTTCGATGACTGGGAAGATGAATTACCGCATAGCAACCACATAAGACTAATATATTCCTCGTGCTCTCTAGCAATTCTTGAAGGATTTGTGATGATTTTACCGGCGAACTCATGGTGGAGAGCATCATTTTTAGGAGAGAAAACTATCAAAGTATCATGATTGAGAAGTGATTCAGGAAGATAAGATTTGGAAATCATTCTTCGGAATTGAATCGAGGACTTCATTATGAATTGGATTAAACTCACTAGAAATAATTTCCTCGTCAAGATCAAAAAGAGGGTTCGAATAAGTTATAAAACTCATTTCGTGAGTAACCTCCTCATGACTTGACTCGTCATTACTAGAAGCAGAATCGTCAAAAAGAGGATTGGAAAACGTCAAAAAATTAATTGTTTGAAAATCGGGCACATTACACTCACATTCATCTCCCGGTGGAGGTAAGCAAACTAGAGAAGGTTCGTTGGTAAACCTTTCGGGATTAGTATCAAACATAATCCTAGGTTAAAAATTTGTTGATGGATCACGATTAAGCAACAATTTAATTTCTCTAAGTTCGGCTTCAACATCAACATCCTCATTTCTCAGTGGAACTGGGTCAAGAAGAGCGAGTTCATCGGCGAACTCCTCAAGAAGAGAATCGCTAGTCTCAAAAGATGTAAGACAAGGACGAGAGTCAGAAAACGGAGTGGTACTGCCACTTGAAAAATGATTTGATTTCTTCAATTTTAAAACTTCTCCAAAACTATCCTCAATGAAATTAATCATTTTAATCGACTCTTTTGCATGCTTTTGAGGATGCTTATCGACATGAAAAATTAATCGTTCATCCCCGTCCCTTAAAATAAGTTCTCCTTCGTACACATCAATTAAAGCACGGCTGGTCCTTAAAAAGGATCTCCCAAGTATGAGAGGAACTCGAGGATCGGCTTCAAAATCAACAACAACAAAATCGGTAGGAAAGTGAAAACTCCCAACTTTGACAAAAACATCTTCGGCGACTCCTTTAGGACGAGTAATGGATCGATCCGCTAATTCTAAAGTCATCCGAGTTGGTGTAAGTTCGGGTAAGGATAACTTTTTCCAAATGGAAAGGGGCATAAGATTTATGCTTCTTCACACCCAACCGTACGCATCCCCCACCTCCACCCAAACCCCCTCCCACCCTACCACCACCCACACCAGAAAACACCACCACACACTCGACCCAAACCCTACCACACTCCACCACAACGCACACAACACCCACCCCCACAACAACTCCCCCACCCCCCCCCCCCACCCCACAATACAAAACCACAAACAACCCCCTACACACATCATCCACCCCACCACACCACACCCCGAACCAAACACCAACAACCACCCCCGTAATCACCACACCCCAACACCCCACCCCACACACCCTCCCATAAGCAAAAAATACCCCGCCCCCCATGAAAACCTAACTCCCCTATACCCCCCCCTACCCCACCTAAGCATAACCCTAAACCCCCCCCCCCCACATCACCTCTCACGACAAATTACTAACTATAACACCCCCCCTCCCCACACCAACTAAGATACCAAAAAAATACATACCAAACCTCCCGACGTAAAGCAACCCCCGCTGAAAAACAAACTATACATACCAAAGGACCATCCTCGCCCTATATAACGGTGTTAACTGCCATTGTTTAAGATCACAGCTCATCTCATTAATTTTTTAAAAGATGTCTATTGAATCATCAACAAGTAACAAGCGTAGTTCATCCTCTTTGTCTAATTGTAAGTATCTTATTGAAATTCTTTAACTTTTTTATGTTTATCGCTTTTTATTTTGATTTTTATATGTTGTAGATTTAGTAGATGTAGTAAAAGTAGTAGATTATGTTGTTAGATGTAGTAGATGTATTAGATGTAGTAGGATTTTGATTTTCAGGCTTTTGGCTTTACATTATTGATTTTTAATGTCTGATCATGTTGTGATGTGCTAGATAATGCTCTGTAATGTAGTATAATGTAGTTGATGTTGATAAGGAACTTATAAGTTAAAATGTAGTTTGTAGATGTAGTAGATTATGTTGTTAGATGTCGTAGATGTATTAGATGTAGTAGGATTTTGATTTTCAGGCTTTGACTTTACATTATTGATTTTGAATACCTGATCATGTTGTGATGTGCTAGAGAATGTTCATTAATATGTAGCAGTTGTTGTTAAGGAACTTATAAGTTGAATGTAGTTTGTAGGTGTAGTATATGTAGTATATTATGTTGTTAGATGTATTAGATGTAGTAGGATTTTGATTTTGAATGCCTGATCATGTTGTGATGTGCTAGAGAATGCTCTTTAATGCAGTAATATGTAGCTGTTGTTGTTAATGAACTTATAAGTTAAATGTAGTTTATAATTCATGTGCTAGACAATGAAACAACCTCATTTGAACTGTAATAGATGACTTATTTTCATATTATTCAAATGAAACTGATTTGGTACCAACTTTGACAAAGCATATTGTTCTGCACTGTAATGCAATAGATTTTAGACTATGATGTAGTAATATATAGTTTTTATATTTTGAGCTTTAAACCATATTAAGTGATGTGTTAGTTAATGCACTGTAATGCAGTAGAATTAAGTCTATGATGTACTCTTATAGAGGTTTTATTTTTTGAGGTTTAAACCACATTAAGTGATGTGCTAGACAAGGAACTATAATGCAGTAGAATGTAGATATTGTTCTTAAGGAACTTATAATTTAAATGTGCTTTATAATTCATTATAGTTTATATTCTACTGCATTTTAATGTACATCTTACTGCATTACAGTATAAAGGATACTATAATGACTTATGTAAATGATGTACAGTAAATGATGTAATGAGTTTCTAACATTCTTATAATTCATTTTACAGGTGAAGATGATTTTGAAATTGTTAAAGTTAGAGATCATGTAGGTTTTTATGTTGTTGACAAAGATAGGACTAGGACGTGGTATTCTAATATTTTACCACATGGCTAGAAACCTATACAAGGAACTCAGTTTGTTTCAATTGACCAAGCTTATAGTTTTTATGTAGCTTATGGCAAAAAGGCAAGGTTTGATGTTAGACGAGGTGGAGAGTACAAGGTGGTAGGTTTTGGTGATGCGACAACCAAGTATTTCCATTGCACAAGAGAAGGTTTTCTTCCGAATCCTAAAGAGAAATCCGGTGTGAAGAGCTTAGATGTTGATATATCAGAACATAGTAAAGTGAGTGATGGTTTTGAAAGGTTTAGAGATCCTAAGAAAAATCAAACTAGGAGTAAGCCTACGTTTAGGTGTGGATGTTTAGCATCACTTACCATTAAGAGAATAAGAAATGTGTTTGAGGTAACTAGTCTAATAGAAGGACATAACCATCCCCTTGTAGTGGAAAAAGACATGATATTTATGAAGAATTCAAGGAATATTGGTTATACAAAGCAGCATTTCCGATATCAAGTTTCAAATGCGAATTTTGGTCCTGCTATAAGTTTTAGGTTAATGAAACAAATCCATGGGGGTTTTGATATGGTTGGTGTAATGGTGAATGACTACAAGAATAAGAAGAATAAGATTAGTATTTTATTGGTGATCGAGACGCTCAAATGGCTGTCGAGAAGTTGATTAGTGAAAACTTCATTCTCCTAGTTTTTATGCCAATTATTATAACGGTGATGCTTTTTTGTTCTTTATCTGTGTTATTTTTTTAATGCATTATAGTGTATTTATGTACTGCATTAAGGTTTATAACTAAAACATTTACCTTAATTATAATACTTTAATTTTTTATATGTGTTATTTTTTACTGCATTAATGTATATATTCTTGTGTATTAGGGTTGTTGATCCCACGCCTTGATCGAATCTTTAGTATATAAAGAGTTTGTTACCTTGGAAGAATCCAAAATAACAAAGATTG
>BQNB010135315.1:0-18177 GCA_026074375.1 Tanacetum coccineum | reverse complement strand
GAATACCATTGACCACCTGGGCAAGTTTGCTGGTAAATCAGATGAAGGATTTTTAGTTGGGTATTCTCTACAAAGCAAGGTTTTTGGTCAAGCTAACCTTCATGCAGGTCAACAAGAAGCTAACCAAAATGCAGGTACAGAAGACATTATTGATGCAGGTGATTCTGAAAAAGAAGATGAATCTACTCAAGACTGTTTTGTACTGCCAATATGGCCTTCTTATTCTTAACAATCACTCCTGATTTAAAGTCAGCTGAAAAGAGAGATGGTCCAAGAGAGGAAGAACAAGTCTTTATGGATGAACTTAAAAGACTTAAGAGGCAAGAAAAGGAAGCTAATGAGGAAGCTGAAGCTCTCAGGAAAAAGTTTGAACAAGAAACTGAGAACTTAGTTATTTAAGCAGGAGCTGCTAAGACTAGCAGTACTAACATTTTTAGTACTGTTCGCACACCAGCTAAAACTAGCAGTACTAACATAGTTAATACTGTTAGCATACCAGTTAGTACTGCCAATGCTCATGAGGGACTATATCTTTCTGATCCAACAAATCCTGAAGAAGATGATTCAGAAATACCTCCACTTGAAGATATCTATCAAAATTCTAATGATGGTATTTTTACTACTTCATCTTATGATGATGAGGGTGCAGTGGCTGACTTCACAAACTTGGAAACTGTTGTGAATGTTAGTCCTATTCCCACATCAAGGATTCACTCCTCTCATCCTTCAGCTCTTATTCTAGGAGATCCAACCTCAGCAGTTCAAACAAGAAGCAAAGTGAATAAAAGTTCTGGAGCCCATGCTTTTGTTAGCTATGTTCAAAAGCAAAGGAGAAATAACCATAAGGACTTCCAGCATTGTTTATTTGCTTGTTTCCTGTCTCAACATGAACCCAAGAAGATTTCAGAAGCTCTTGAAGATGAAAGCTGGGTTGATGCTATGCAAGAAGAATTGCTGCAGTTCGAGATACAAAAAGTTTGGATACTTGTAGATCTGCCTTTTGGGAAGAAGGCTATTGGCACAAAGTGGGTTTATCGAAATAAGAAGGATGAGAGAGGAGTTGTTGTCAGAAACAAAGCAAGGTTAGTTGCTCAGGGACATAGGCAAGAGGAAGGTATAGACTATGATGAGGTTTTTGCTCCTGTGGCCAGGATTGAAGCCATAAGGATCTTTTTAGCCTTTGCCTCATGCAGGCTTTATATTCTATCAAATGGATGTAAAAGTGCCCTTCCTTTATGGCAAAATTGATGAGGAGGTTTATGTGTCTCAACCACCAGGTTTTCTAGATCCTAAATAGGCTAGAAAGTCTACCAAAGCTTGTAAAAGCTCTCTATGGCTACATCAAGCCCCAAAGCCTGTATGCTACTTTTATATCTAACTTTCTGTTAAAGAATGGAACAGAAGAAGAACCATTGACAAAACTCTCTTTATAAAACGGACACACATGATATCATACTAGTTCAAGTCCTTATTGGATGATATCATCTTGGTCTACAAAGAAATCTTGGTGTGATTGAATATTGAGGCATTATGAAGAGTAGATTTTAGAATGATTCAATGTGAGAGCTCACTTTCTTTTCTTGGATTACAAGTCCAAAAACAGAAAGAAGATATGTATCTGTATTAGTCAGGATAAATATGTTGCAGAATTCCTGAAGAAGTGTGACTTTGCAAATGTTTAAACTGCTAGTACACCTATTGAGACTCAGAAACCTTTTAGTCAAGGAATGAGGAACTAGTGATGTGGATGTCCATCTCTAGAGGTCCATGATGTAGCTCCTTAATGACTTGACTGCTTCTAAGGCCTATATTATGTTTGCATGTCTGTGCTTTGTTCTAGGTATTCAAGGTCACTCCAAAGTCCTTCCTATCTAAGTGATGTTAAAGAATTTTAAGGGTATCTAAAGGGCAAACCCCAAACTGGTCTTTGGTACCTAGAGTGTCCTCATTTGACCTGAAATCCTACTCAGATAGTGACTATGCTGGAGCAAATCTTGACAGGAAATCCACAAACAGGAGTTGTTAATCTGGCAGGAGACTCATTTCTTAGTAATTATCGCAAAAAGCAGACCATTGTGCTACTTCCTACTACAGAGGGCCAGAATATGTTGGCTGCGCCAGATGTTGTGGGCAAGTTTTGTGGATTCAAAATCAAATGTTAGACTATGGGTTCAACTTCATGAACATAAAGATCTACATTGATAATGAAAGCACCATCTGCATTGTAAAGAATCCAGTATATCATTCCAAAACAAAGCATATTGCTATTAGGCACCACTTCATAAGAGATGCTTATGAGAAGAAACTTATTCAGGTGCTTAAAATCCACACAAAAAAAAGAAGACAATGTAGCTGATTCTACTAACCAAGCATTGTGTTAGTAGGTTCCAGTTCTTGGTTGTTTATATTAGGATGATAAATCCATAAGCTGCATTGGTTAAAGGGAGGCAATATGATGTGTTGTATAGTTTGTATGCAAAAACTTGTTAACCATAAGTGATGCATTTCCAAAGGTTTGATAGGATTTAAAGAGTCATTGAGAAGAGTTATTGATGGTACTGAAGCACTTCTGTTACCTACATTGTTCATTCTTTGGTTGGACACAGTTAGTACCGACAGTGCAAAGTTAGTACCGCTGGGCAAAGTTTGTACCGCTATAGAGACGTTGAAGAAAAATACCGCCAAGGGTACAAAGTGTAAATTGAAACGGTTTCCTTGAAATTAGGTCTCCTAAACCTATATAAACCCATCTCAATTGCACAGTTCCTTACGCAATCTCTCTCAAATACTTTCATATATACAAGCCCTAATATCTCTCTTAACGACGATCACTCTTTCGACTACAATGGCTGTTCTTGATTCATGTCCTAAGCACAATATGGTCGCGTATCTAGAGAAGTCTGAAGGGAATGCAGAGTTTCACGAGATCATTGATTTTCTTACGCGCAGTTCCATTCATCATGCTCTCACTATAAGTCCCTATTGTTTCTACTACATTTGTTGAACAGTTTTGGACGTCTGCTAAGTCTAAAATAATCAACAATGTTAGGCACATTACTGCCAAAGTAGCTGGCAAACCTGTGTCTATCTCTGAGGCAACAATAAGAAGTGATCTTCATTTTGATGATGCTAATGGGATAGACTCATTACCTAATCAGGCTAGGATAATGATGCTATAAAGAGCTTATGGGGTATGAGGGGGGGGATTTAAACAGTGTTAACATTTACAAAGCTTTTGGTTATTCACCCAATGGAGGTTTTCTTTCCTTACATGAATCATTGTATTAGTTCAAAAATTACCTCTTGGGATCAAATTCCTACTAATATTGCCACTGTTGTCATTTGCTTAACATCTAATCAGATGTATAATTTTTCTAAATTAATTTTTAATGGTATGCTTAGACATTTAGATGCAAAGAAGAAGTTTGTCATGTACCCACGTTTTATTTCCATCTTTTTAGCTAAACAACTAGCTAATGTACCTGTACCTTAGATCAGATTTTCCCTGTAAATTCTATAAACAATATAAGGTATCTTTCTTTCATGGTTAAAAAGGGTAAACATTTCTCAGGGAAAGTCACCCCTTTATTTGCTTCTATGTTGGTACAACCAACTGAGGATGAGGGTGCTCCTTCAGAAAGACCATCTGAAGTACAACCTACACTCATCTCCTGCTCACACCAGTAAAGTACCTATTGAGCCACAGACTGACTCATCTCCTGCTCACACTAGTGAAGTACCTATTGAGCCACAGACTGACCCATCCCCTAGACCTTCACCTTCTACTATCACTTCCTGATTCTATTCCAGAAAGTTCTGGTGGGAATCTTGGAGTCATTCATCCAGTGATAAATCCCTTTCAGGGAATGAGGTTGAAATGACACTCCAAGTGTCTATGATCTTTGTCTCTCTTTATGTGCACAGTTTCAGATCAAGCCAAAGAAATACAACACTTGAAGGCACAGATCAAAAAGCTCAAGAAGCAAGCTAAACTTAATCAACACCACATAGCAATGGATGCAAAGTGGTCCCTTAAAGCAAAGATTGGCAAGCAAAGAGATCCTCAAAAAAACAATGGGGCACAAAGAGTCGGTATCCAAAACAGGAGAAGTTTTGCTAAAGGTGAACCTTCAGTCCATAAGAGATCCTCTATTTGATGAGATACCTGAAGAAACACTTGATCATATGGAAAAAAGAATTCTCAAAGTGGGAGACAAGAGATATATGGTGAAGAGAAGGAGAATGATGAAAATATACATATACTAGAGGATGTACTTAGTACCGACAGAGGAAAAGTTAGTAATTCTCAGACAATTAGAAAAGTTAGGTATTGACCAGACCAATAGATAGAACTGATGGATCTAAAGTTAGTAACCTGACAGGACAAATAAAGGTACTGATGAACTAATTGAAGGTACTAATGACAAAGAAAGGTACTGATGATCATACTGAAGAAGGAAGTGTTACTCAAACAACTCAACCACCACCTACTTCTACAATATTTGGTGATGATGAAACAATAGCTAAGGTTCTTCTCAACATGAGTTAAGCCAAAGCAGTTTCAAGAGAGAAGGAGAAAGGTGTAGAGTTGAAGGATATTGAAGAAACTGACAGACCTATGCCTACTTCTACAAGATCACTTTTGACATTAAAGCCTCTTCCAAAAAATTGATCCAAAAGACAAAGGGAAGAAGAAAATAGAAAAGGAGGATAAATCTGAAAGTGAATCTGATGGTATTCCTAAAGCTAAGAAGAAGTTTAAATAGCTTGCAAGTGATGAAGAGATGGCTAGGAAAATACAAGAAGAGTGGGAAGGTAAAGAAGAAAGAAACAGATTAGCTAAAGAAAAAGCTACCAATGAGCTCTCATAAAAATATATGACATAAAGGCAAGAATTGAGGCTGATAGGCTTCTTACTGAGAAGCTTCAAGAAGAAGAAAGAGAGCAATTCATAATAGAAGAAAGAGCAAAATTCCTTCATGACACAATTGTTGCTCAAAGAAAATTCCTTGCTCAACAAAGATCAGAAGCTATCAGGAACATACCACCTACAAAGAATCAACTAAGAAATCAAATGATGACCTAATTAAAGCATGTAGGAAACTTCAAGCATTCTGAATTGAAAACCAAGAAGTTTGAGGAAATACAAGCCCTGTATGAAAAGATTAAGAGGTCAGATGAAGATTTTATTTCTATTGGGTCTGCTGAAGATGAAAGACTGATCAAAAAGATAGAATGAAAAAGTCCTTGAATCCTCTAAGAATTAATTGGTCGAGGAGGAGAGTAAACAGAAGAAAAAGGTCAAGACGGGAGATAAAGAAGAAGAAAAGTAACAGAAAGAGAAAACTGGTAACTAAGAAAAAGATGAAGGTCAATGAAAAGAAGATTCATACAAAACACTTCTGAGGATGTAGTGAGAAAGAGAAGGATGAGTTTGAGATACATTTTAACTATAGCTCCAGATGAGGGAAAAAGAAAGAAGATTATGAAATACTTGGACAGGCAATATCCTATCAAAGAATGAAAACTGAAGTGTCTTTTGGAACTAAACCACAAGTTGATAAAGCTAAACACTTAGAGGAGATTAATCAAAATGTCGGTAATTAAACAATGACCAAAAGAGATACTTTAAGTACCTGATGATGGGTTGTCCATATATGATAGAGATAATTAAAGTGTTGTCTATCAAACTGGTGATGGACAGATATCAAGATGAGATACCTGAAGGATTTGATAGAGTATTTTGGCGAGATTTGATGATTATGTTCAACCCAGATGATGAAGATATGTTTTGGAACTCACAGCAGGATTGGAATATAATGAGTTGGAAGCTACATGGTTCTTCAGGGGTACATACTTTAGTGACTAAGGCATGATTAGTCATTCATATGCTAGTAGAGAAGAAGACAGTACTATGGCATTAGAGTTGATTAGATTTGTCAAGAAGCTACTTGCAGAGTTAGAACCTGAAGACCAACTGATGGAGATGAGGAGAATCTTTGAAGTGTTGGTTTTCAACACACAACAAATGGGTCATCAGTTCACCATGCTTAACAGCTAATAATTGCCTATCCATAAGAAATGGCTTATGGTAAAGACTTTCTTTCTCAAATCCGTTATAATGGTTGTAACAATGTATCCAAAAATTGTAGGTTCTTACTCACCTTGCTTCATAAGTGAAGAGTTGGCTATCCAAGATCAAAATTCTTGTAAAGACTAATCAAATCTGTTGATAGCTGATAGTTTGCTAAAAACTATATGGTTTATCAATGCACCATGTTATGGCAATGAAGCATTGGCTAGTCCAAAAGAAAACGGTATTTGGTAAAGACAAATCAATTACGTTGATGGTTGACAGTTTACCAAAAACTGTATGGTAATTAACTCACCATGTTTTTAAAATAAAGAGTTAACTATCCTAGAGCAAACGACTACTAGTAAAGGAACATCAAATCCGTTAATGGCTGGTAGTTCAATTTGCCAAAAACTACAAAAGCCAACTAGTTGGATATGTTGCTGAAAAAGATGTTTTCTGTGGTAGCTGAGAAGCAAAGTTGACTAGCTGACGATAGATATGTTTACAAGCTCAAGAAATGTAATAAGAGTGTAGATACATCCTCTGTACGCTAAAGAAGATAAATCTGAAGGAAACATGAAGTTAAAAGAGTTCAACATGCATGTTTAAGGGAGGATTGTTGGGAATTACGTTTTCCTAACTTAGTACCGACAATATTAATAGGTTAATAACCTATAGTTTATAGTTAGTACTAACATTAACAAAATGTTAATTACTGATCAGTTAGTTAGTACCGATAGTAAGAAAATAATTAGTACCGTTAAAGAGAATATGTATGAATATTTTAGGAAAAGATATGTACGGCCATTTTGTAAGGCCTGTTTAAGTTTATCCGTGGACTATAAAATGATCCCCTCTGCATAGTTTTTAAGATACGATCTCCATAACATCTCATAAAAATATATCTCATAGTTATAACTGTCTTCAACCAAATCAAATAATAGAAAATTATTATTTAAGTTTTCATTATTTTTCATAGTACTTGTGTTTAAGATGTCCGCATTAACACATAGTATGCATAATCAGTGTTTTCTATATAGTAAACTGTATTTATACATCTTGGCTATCATCCTTAATAGGCTGCAGAGATATATTCAACAAGGGACTCACAGGATGAGAGAGGAATAGTAGTTAGAAACAAGGCAAGATTGGTTGCACAAGGGTACACCCAAGAAGAAGGAATTAATTATGATGAGGTTTTTACTCCTGTTGCTAGGATTGAAGCAATCAGGTTATTTTTAGTCTATGCATCATTTATGGGGTTCATTGTGTACCAAATGGATGTGAAGAGTGCCTTTTTATATGGCATAATAGAACAGGAGGTATATGTGTGTCAACCTCATGGCTTTGAAGATCCTCAATTTCTTAACAAGGTTTACAAGGTAGATAAGGCCTTATATGGTCTTCATCAAGCTCCTAGAGCCTGGTATGAGACCTTGTCTACCTACTTAATTGGAAATGGATTTAGAAGAGGCACTATATATAAGACTTTGTTTATCAAGAAAGACAAAGGTGATATACTGTTAGTTCAGGTGTATGTAGATGGCATCATTTTTGGTTCTACTAAGAAGTCTTTATGTACAGAATTTGAAAGTTTGATGCACAAGAAATTCCAGATGAGTTCTATGGGAGAACTCACTTTCTTCTTAGGTTTACAGGTAAAGCATAAGGATAATGGAATCTTTATTAGCCAAGACAAGTATGTGGCTGATATATTGAAAAAGTTTGATTTCTTCTCAGTAAAGATAGCAAGCACTCCATTGGAGACTAACAAAGCATTGATCAAGGATGAAGAAGCTGAGGATGTGGATGTACACTTATATAGATCAATGATTGGATCATTAATGTACTTAACAACTTCTAGACCAGACATAATGTTTGCTGTTTCTGCTTGTGCAAGGTTCCAAGTTACTCCAAAGACTTCACATCTTCATGATGTGAAGAGGACCTTTAGATACTTAAAAGACTAACCTAAATTGGGCCTTTGGTATCCTAGGGATTCAACATTTAACTTGGAATCTTTTTTAGATAGTGATTATGTTGAAGCTAGCCTTGAAAGGAAATCCATAATAGGAGGTTGTTAATTTCTTGGCAAGAGGTTGATTTCATGGCAATGTAAGAAGCAGACTATAGTAGCTAACTCAACAACTGAAGCAAAGTATGTTGCTGCTTCTAACTGCTGTGGACAGGTGTTATAGATCCAAAATCAGATGCTTGACTATGGATTCAATTTCATGAACACTAAGATTTACATTGATAATGAAAGCACCATTTGTATTGTGAAGAATCCAGTATTTCACTCTAAAACTAAGCACATAGAGATAAGGCGCCATTTCATCAGAGATTGTTATGAGAAGAAGTTTATTCAAGTGATTAAGATTCACACAGACCACCATGTTGCAGATCTTCACATAAAGGCTTTTGATGTTAGCAGGTTTAACTTTCTAATTCCTAGCATTGGATTACTTAATCTCTGAAGTATTGTTTAAAGGGAGGTTAATGTGTTTGGATAACAGTTCTTAACTTTTATTCATGGGTTATGCATAAATATGGATCCTCATGAATTCTCACATGTCTATCTAGTCTTTTCTAGTATACTTGTGATGAATAGAGGCATGTTGTTGTATAATTATTAAAGACAGAGTTAATATTGTTAGATATCTCTTAGTACTTCTAGACTTAGTTTATACTGATGGATGAAACTTTGTACAAAAGTTGATGCTGCTAGGCTTAGTTAGTGCTGCTTACACGGGTTTAGTAATGAGATTGATGATTAGTATTGGGTTTCTACTGGTAACTATTTTGTTTATACTGCTACAAAAGTTAGTACTACTAGGCAAAAGTTAGTACTGCTAGGCAAAAGTTAGTACTGCTGAGCCAAATTTAGTGCTGCTTGTTACCGATAATACTGTTCGGGGCCTAACAGATTTTCATTAATTAATTATAACTGTTGAGATATTTCCGCAAACAACTTCGCTTATAGGGGTCTATATTTGGATAATTCTTGATCTTTCTTTCTTTTATAAGTTTTACTTCAAGATAAAGATTCAACTTTATTTAGTCGTCTAATCACACCTTAGCTCTCCTTTATGAAGATCCTCCATTAACTTTGCTAAACCTCATAAAACTCTCATCAACAAACTTAAAACCCATAACCCTATGCTCCATAAATCAATCACTATACATGGGCGTATTTGAAGTTTTGGTCGATTCAACATAATAGTTGCTTTTTGGAAAAGACAGAGGGATAACGCTGAGCTTTCATCAAGATAGTGGCACTTCCTCTTTACAATGTTCGATCAATTATGCTCTCACTGTAAGTCCCACTATCTATGCTTCTTACATTGAACTTTTGAACTGCCACTTCCAAAACAGTCAATTCAATGAAGCAAATACATGCTATTATTGATGGCAAGGCTGTAGTCATATTAGAATCATCAGTGAGAAGTGATCTTCTCTTTAATGATAAGGATGGTATTGCTTGCCTAACAAATGATGAAATTTTTGAAAACCTTGCATTGATGGGATATGAATAGCTTTCTACAAAACTTACTTTTCAAAAATGTTCATTCTCACCTCAATGGAAATTTCTGATACATACCATCCTTTATTGTATAAGTTCAAAATCAACTACTTGGAATGAATTTTCAACTAATTTGGCTTCAGCAGTTATATGTTTAGCAAAGGGTTAAAATTTTAATTTTTCAAAATTAATTTTTGATGGTATGTTGAGGAACTTGGATCTAAGAGATTTTTTAATGTTCGCAAGGTTTTTACAACTCTTTTTTAATAACCAGCTTAAAGATTTACCAGAACCTTTTAATGATACTTATGAAACACCAAGCTATACTAAAAAGGTTTTCTCAAATATGGCAAGGAAAAGTAAAAGTTTTTTAGGAAAAGTTACTCCACTTTTTGAATCCATGTTGGTGCAAAACCAAGCACCTGAGGGTGAAAGTTCAGTAACACCCCCTGAACCCCAACCCACACCCTCTACCTCACAACCAAATGTTTCAGAACCTCAAACTAAACTACTTCAAACTGAAACACCTCCAACAGTTTCCCGTGAACCTCAGACTGAAGCTAACATTGAGCAAATACTCCCATCTCCATCTATATATCAAAGAAAACACAGAAAGACACAAAAACATAGGAGAGCCAAAAAGGTCACCGAGTTACCTCAGACTAGTATGCCTTTAGACCTTAGAGCAGATGAGGTTATCCATAAGGAGGGGGTGACAGTGTAGAAAGGGCTATCACTACTGATGCTAGCTTAGTTGCAGCACAGGACAGTGATAACATAATTAGGACCCAGACCACGGTAATGCCTAATGTTGACATTCCTCAGGGAATGGATACAGGTGGCAGTCCCAGGCGCCAAGAAACCTTGGGAGTACTCCTGCTCAGACTAGGTGTGAGAGAGTGCTTAAACAGTCTAATGAACCACCCCTCCCAAAAGGTCACACATCTAGAAGTGGGGAGGGCAGGATGGCACATACTTTTAAATTGATGGATATTATATCACCTATACCCCATGATTTACCTCTCCCAGGAGGTTACACATCTGGAAGTGATGAGGGTAGATTGAAACTGGAAGAATTAATAGCTATGTGTACAAAATTGTCAAAACAGGTGCTTGACTTAGAGAAAGAGAAGGATACTCAAGCTATGGAGATCCTCAAACTAAATAAAAGAGTCAAGAAATTAGAAAGACAGAGGAAGTCAAGCATCTCACACCCAAGAAGGAGGATATATAGGCAGGTTGAGTCTTCTAATGATGATTTGGATGTGAAGGATGCATCCAAACAGGGGAGGAAAAGTGACAAGACAAGAATGTTTAAAGATGGTAACTTTGATAGACTTGATGATGATATGGAAAATGTTAAAAATGTGAAAAATGGTGAAGGAGAGACAGTTTAAGCTGTAACTAATCGTAGTTAGTACTAAACAGGAGCATAGGTTAGTAACTGCTAGACCAACTGTTAAGTATGTTGGCCATCTACAAGTGCTGTTGACTTTCAACAGGTTATTTTTAGAAGATGAGATTATGAACAATGGCCGAACACATTGAAATCCATTAACAAACAAGAACAAGACCATCTTATTTACCAAGACCAACTTCAGTGGTGATCACTAATACTGAACAAGAATAAAGTAGACTAACAACACCACCACCATCAGACACTAGAGACAAGGGTAAAGGTATAATGGTAGAGCCTGATCCTCTAGTGAAAATCAAGAGGAGTGATCAAGGTGATTTGCAACTTCAAGCAGATGCAGAGTTGGCTCAGTTACTACATCAAGAGGAATTAGCTCAAGTAGAAAGGAGACAAGATAAAGAGCAGCATAAGAAGAAGCCTCTATAGCAGCACTTTTATTGAAATTATGATACTATATCAAGCCAGCATAGATGCTGATGCTTTTTTTTGCAATAGGGCTCCAACAGGAAGAGAGAGAGTGAGCAGTTCACCATTGAAGAAAGAGCATAATTTTTGGTAGAAACAATAGCAACAAAGAAAGTTTAGAGCTGCTCAAAGGGCTCGCAAAGATCATAAAGTAAACCACCCACCAAAAACTCAGCTAAGGAACATATGATTACATATTGTAAAATATGGTAAGGATTTAATCACAATCAACTGAAAGGAAAAAAGTTTATGAGGAGCTCTAGAGAATTTTTTTGGGGGTGTATGAAAGGAACAAAAGAGATAAAGTGATTTTTGTTCCTATAGACACTGAAAAGGAAGAAAAGAATCAGTATGAAGCCTGAGAGGTGAAGGTAAGAAAGGCAAAAGAATAAAGAAGAGTTTGCAGATATCACACTTAAACAGAAATCTCTCAATAAACAAAAGATGATGCAAGAACAAGAATCTACAAAGAGTGATGAAGACACAGTAGCAGACTATGAACATGAACATGAAGAGTTGGGAATGTGGTTAACAGTTGTTCCAGATGAAGAAGAGACTATGGATCCAGAGATTTTGTCTGCTAAGTACCCTATAGTTGATTGGGAATCTCAGAACTTAGGGAATGTTGATATGGAAGATTTACATGTCTATAAGATAATCAGAGCAGATGGGAATACTAGTTATCATAAATTATTATTCAGTATGCTGAGAAAGTTTGATAGACAAGATTTGGTGGATTTGCATAGATTGGTGATGAAAAGATTTGAAGACAATACTCTAGAAGGTTATAATTTGCTGCTTTGGGGAGATCTCAAGATAATGTTTGAACCAAATGCAGAGGATGAAATTTGGAGTAATCAACGGGATTGGACTCTGATTAGCTGGAAACTATATGAAAATTGTGGAGTTCATACATTGCTTGATAGGATGGTACTTTGACCTGCTTCAACATGTTAATAGAGAAAAGGTATCCTCTTATCAAGGAAATGCTGGAGAAGATGTTGAACTGGAAGCTAGAAGCTGAAGCTGAGAGTACAGTGGCATTTAAGCTTCTTAAGTTTATCAAGTCACAGTTGGAAGATTAAAGAAGTGTTTGAATACATCCTTCTGGTGATCATGATGCTTATACTGAAGAAACTTGATGATTAACATGGTGAATATCAAGTTTAGGGGAGGATTGCTAGGAATTATAGACTTCTACAAGTTAGTACTGCTGGTTTAACTTGATACTGCTGGTGATGGTTAGTGCTGCTGATGAGGATTTATGAAAATAGTCTAAGTCATTAGTACTGCCAGTACATTGTTAGTACTGCCAATATAGTTAGTACTGTTAGTTTATAGTTAGTGTTGTTAGTCTTATATAGTTAGTACTGCTATTATGATATGCATGAGTTAAATTAGGAATAGATATGCATTATCATTGTACGCGTTTTGTAAGACCATTAGGGTTTCCTTAGTGTATAAAAGGAACCCTACAACATAGTTAGAGAAATATATAGAATTCATATCTCATAGTTAGTTATTCTGTAACCTAGGCAGAATATTAGCAATCAATATATTCAAAGTTTAGTATTCATTGTTCTTCTTAGTATTACAAGTTAGATTCCGTATAACTTGTAGTATTCACAATCATAGTTTCTCTTATAGTTAGTTTGGATTTATCCAGGTTAACTAAGCTTTAACAAGCTAAGAAGATCTGTTCATTGGGATTAACACATAGCCATAATCCAAGCGAAACATTGCAAGCGAAACATTACAGGCGAAACATTACATTTTTCATATTCAAGCGAAATATTACATCAGTCACAAAAAGGTTTTATTTTCTACGGTTTGTCTTACTTTGTAAAATCCCGCGAAATACTTGGATTTCTCGATTTTAGTGAAGATTTGTAAAATCCTGTGGAATATCAATCTTATTCACCAATAACAACAACTCTTAACATAATCTTGTTTTATTACCGTTCGATCACTCGTTAATCATTTCACTTTTCAATTAATTCAAGATGACTACTTTAGCAGAACACATCATTGTTGCTGGAGCTGAGAATCATCCTCCAATGCTTAAAAAATCAATGTATGATTCATGGGCAAGTAATATACGTCTATTCATCAAAGGGAAGAAACATGGTAGGATGATGCTTGATTCAATCGATAATGGTCCATTGGTTTTTCCAACTGTTGAAGAAAATAGGCAGACTAGACCTAAGAAATACTCCGAACTCACTGAAGCACAACAAATTTAAGATGACTATGATGTTCAAGCAATAAATATCATTCTTCACGGTCTTCCACCCGATGTGTATGCACTTGTTAACCATCAAGAGGCGGCTAAGGATATTTGGGATATAGTCAAGATGCTAATAAAGGGCATTGAATTATCATACCAAGAACGTGAATGCAGATTGTATAACTTGTTTGATAAGTTTGCTCATGTTCAGGGTGAAACACTATATGAGTATTATTGGAGATTCTCTTAGCTGATCAATGACATGCATATTATTAGGATGACTATGCAACAAGTTCAAGTCAATACCAAGTTTCTGAATGCTCTTCTATCAGAATGGAGCACCTTGTACATGTTATAACCATCATCAAAAGTGTCAAATATATCACTCAGCTTAGGTTTCTCATCTTCGGGTAAATCTGGTCTCCAATGCCGGGTGCCATCTAGAGTGGGGGCAAAATCAGGATCGTTTCTATACGATTCAATATCTGATACATCTAGAAAGAGTAATAATCTTTTCAGTTACAATATGATTCATCTAAAAATGATGTAACATATACGCAATTTATATAGAATGTGATACATCTATATTAGTTAGAATATGATTCATCTACAAATGCTATAACATGTACGTAATTAGGTTAGAATATGATTCATCTACAAAAACTCTAAAATGATTATCACATGTACGAAATTTAGTTAGAATATTGATACAAAATTTATAACATGTACGAAATTTAGTTAGAAAATGATACATAAATTTAGCATCTGATTCATCTACAAAATCAGCATCATCTTTATACAATTCAAAATTTTGATTCATCTACAACAGTAATAACATGTAAGCAAGGTTGTATATACTGATTTATATAACATAATTTACATATGTACTGATACAAAAAATGATTATCACATGTTTTCTTTTAGTAAAACCCTAAAATATTATCATATAATGCGTACATGTTACATAAAACCCTAAAATATTATCACATGTACTGCTACAGAACATGAATATCACATGGCTTCTTTTAATACTTTTAGTAAAACCCTAAAATATTATCATATACTGCTACAAAACATGATTATACACGTTTTAACATAATGATAAGCAAAAAATTTGAAAAACTAAACTTACCAGTCTGTTCTTGATCCTTAATTGATTCAATATTCACGTCTTGCACATCTTTGGAATTGAACCCTCACCTACATCAAACACATCCCTGGGAATTGAACCCTCACATGTGTCGATCACATTTCTTAGAGTTAAACCCTCACCTATATCGATCATGTCATGATCATTAATTACAACCATTTTTTATAGGTTGTAAAATAATTTAGGGTTTTATGGGATGAATAAGGGTTCGATACCTTTTATAGGTAAAAAATATGTGTTGAAGATACATACAGGGAAGAAGATAACGTCTGTGATGAAGATATGTACGTCTGGAAGGAAGATAAATTCAAATTATATGTGATTTGAAAATTACTGGAAATAAACTTTTATTTTAGGATGGATACAGATTTGAATTTAATTGAGTAAATATGATTTACCAAAAATAACCTTGGATATTTACTTGATATAAATAAATAGAAACTAATTTATTAAATTCTGATTAGTCTATAATAGTTCTGTAAAGTTCTGTACATAAAATGGGTTCTCAATATAATACATCACTATATATATATATAGAGTAAGGATCAAATGAGAAGAATACTTATAATGAGAATGATAAGAAGAAATCACAACCACACATTTCAGATGCACCTACAAAAATGCATGCATCTCCCCTTAAAATTCTCCATCCTATTTAAAATGTGTGGCTAGAAATCCTTCTTATTCTTCTCATTATACTTTTTCTTCTCACTTGATCCCTTCCCTATATATATATATATATATATATATGTGTGTGTGTGTGTGTGTGTGTGTGTGTGTGTGTATATATATATATATATATATATATATATATATATATATATGTATAGAGTAGGGATCCAGTGAGAAGTAAATTAAAATAAGAAGTGGTGAGAAGTGACTAAAACCACACATTTGAGATGCAACGACTTGCATTAGATGCATTTCTATTCATATAGATGCACCATTTTGAGTTTTGAAAGTTAATTTGATGTGTAGATGGTGCAAATTGATTTTCATGATTTTGGCACATGCAGAGGAACAAAAAACAAGAGAAAAAATAAAATGCATCTAATATACGTATATGCATCTAATTAAAAGCTATAAAACACATTATAATGTGTTATAATGCATCTAAGATTATAGAGATGCATCTAATTTAAGTCGTTGCATCTCGGATATGCGATTATAGTTACTTCTTATTCTTCTTATTTTAAGAAAACTTCTTATTTGATCCTAACATTGAGAAAGTTTTTATTTTGAGAAGATTGAGAAATCTTCGTTTGAGCTATTGATTCATATTATTTTTGATTTGATTCACAAGTAAACATAATTTAATAGTGAATCGAATATATGAATCACAAATTTGATTCACAAATCATTGTTAAAATTGAGTTATGGTAATGATTCATTAAATTTGTACACATGATTCAGTATTGTATTTATAACGCAAAATCGAGAGATTTTTAACATTGATTCAAAGTTTTTTTTACATATTTTGGATTATAATCACATTAAAATGAGTTCCATGCTTGAAAAATTTGAATCAAAGTTAAAAATCTATCATTTTTGAAAATCTTCTCAATCTTCTTAAAATAAAAACCTTCTCAATCGATCCAGCTTATATATATATATATATATATATATATATATATATATATATATATATATGTGTGTGTGTGTGTGTGTGTGTGTGTGTATGTGTGTGTGTGTGTGTGTGTGTGTGTGTGTGTGTATATATACTTGGTTTAAAAATGCGTGCATCATTGCGCAAATTGCACGCATCATTGCATTGCATTTGAAATTTCACATCAAGGTGCCTAATGCAAGGCCATCCTATATTGCGTTCGCATTATACCGCAATTTAATGCATTTGTGTAATGCTAGCAACGGTCGCAATTGTCACAATCTAGAATTTAGGTTATTTTAGTCAAAATTAAAGCATATAAAAGATGCCCACATATTTGAATGGCCTTTTAAAGATAAAACTTGTTAAAGACGTCGAAAACAAACACAATAATGAAAATATAGTATCTTGTGTTTTGCTAAGTGTTTTATATCAAGCTTTGCTTTAGATTTATTTGTTATAAAAATGGATTATTCGACAAAATTCAATATGCTAGTAGTTTATTTTGTAAGTTTATTGCATTTACTTGGTATTTGGTGGAATATACTATGTATAAATATTTTTCGTAGTTATTCTAATACTAAACGCATCGTGTTCAAATTGCGCTCGCATTCGCATCACGCATCACGCAATGGCTTTTGAGACCTTTAGCCTATTGGATCGCAAAACTCATTTTTAAACCAAGTGTGAGTGTGTGTGTATATATATATATATATGTGTGTGTGTGTGTGTGTGTGTGTGTGTGTGTGTGTGTGTGTGTGTGTGTGTGTGTGTGCGTGTGCGCGTGTGTGTGTATATGTATGTATGTATGTATGTATGTATGTATGTATAATATATAGTGGGATTTTTAATGCAGAACCAGTTTTTTGTACAGAACTTACAGAACCAAATATAAGCCATTAGATTATTTAATCAATGATTAAGATCATTTGTGCCATTAGTGTAATTATGTATAACTAGAAGGAATGGCAAGTAAAATTAAATAATTAGGTTAGGGGCATTATAGGAAGTTCAAATATATTTATTTTCATAAAAACCGTTTCTTGTTTCTAGAGATACACAGACTTTTTTCCCCTTTATTTTAGATCTACAACAATCACCGATTCTTCTAATCTCCTCTCATCTTTAACCTAAAAATTGATGTGCTCTCATTCACAGGTGCGATCTTGAATCTGATAAAATCAATATGGTCATCCTCCACAGATCTGCCTCCTTCCTTTTTTTTTCTCAGCCGTTGCCAATGAAAAATAACAAGATCCGGCGATGATTACAAAAAATAACAAGATCCGACGATGATTACGAAATATATGTTTAATTAAAAATTCGATTTGATTAAAGGTAATGATATCATTTTTAATTTTGTATTGGCCGTTCATATATACGAATTATAATTTCGAACATATATGCTAATTAAAAATGATTCACGTTGGTCTTATAAGGGGACAGTGGTTATTTTTTATTGGTCCACTGGTATTTGTGGTTCATCTTTAAAAGTGGTTACGAAATACGAATTAAAAATGATTCAAGGTAATGATATCATTATATACGAAAATAAGTCATATAATTCGACTTGTGGTTGCGAACATATATACGAATTATAATTTGATTGGTCTACTGCTACTTCTTGACGTCATCAATATATCTTTCATGTGTCGAAACCTGAACTTGCTTTTGCTTATTATTTAGAGTTCTATTTTTTTAAAAGGCATTTGA
>BQNB010135314.1:4745-18177 GCA_026074375.1 Tanacetum coccineum | reverse complement strand
AAATGATTCTTTCTGACTACGAGCTATGCTATACTAATGATACACGGGGGTGACCGAGTCTTTTTCATAATCCTAACAAATTCCTTCTTCTTGGGTGTAACCTTGTGCAACCAGTCTTGCCTTGTTTCTAACTACTATCCCTCTCTTATCTTTCTTGTTTCTATAGACCTATTTTGTTCCAATTGCATGCTTGCCTTTGGGTAAATAAACTAATCTCCAAACCTTTTGCAATCTAAACTGTAGCAACTCATCTTGCATTGCCTCTATCCAAGTTAGATCTGTCAAAGCTTGTGTCACCTTCTTGGGTTTTATTTATAAGAGAAAATAGGCAAATAAGCAGTTTTGATAATCCTTGTGGTTGGTTCTCCTCTGCTTTTTGATGTAACTGACCATACCATGTTCTTGAGAAGACTTGGTCATTCTCCTAGTTTAAGGTGCTGAAAGTGGTTCCCCTACGATTTGCTCTTTAGGATGATCCTTGTGAATCCTGGTTGTGAGAATAGGACTAACATTCATGGTTGTTTCCTAGTTATTAAGGTCAACCTCTGCACCCACATCTTCATCATCATATGCACCACTAAAGATACAAGTATTTAGAAAATCAGTAGTATCCTCCAAATCAAGCATAAGAGGATCAGTTGGAAGATCATTAACATTAATAAAACTTTGCCTAATAGCACTAACAGATTGACTAATAGTAGAAACTCTGTTAGTGCTGTTAGCATAAGCTTCCTTCTGTTGAACACGTAATTTATCCAATTCAGCTCTCAAATCCTATACATTCTGGTCACCATCTTTATTTGAAGCTCCTCCTTCATTCTTTTGATCATTTATTTCACCCTTATTTGCTGGTTCTTCAGTAGTCTTTTTACCAACATCATCAGCAACTGCATCCTCTGAGCTTTATGGACTATCAGAAAGTAATGGTAGCAGAATATATTGTTGAGTAGGTACTGCATCAACATTATCTTTGATACATGCATTCCCATTAGTTTGATTCCCTGTAGTAACTGACTCATAATTCATAGAGTTTGTTAGTAAATCAATATCAAAGAGCCAATCTGGTCCACTTCCTGAAACATTAGGTTTGTTTTCAAGAAAGGTTATGTGTAGGTTCTCCTCTACTTTCCTAGTTCTAGTGTTAAATACCCTAAAAGCCTTGCTATTTATAGAGTATCCAACCAAGAACCCCTCATCAGCCTTCCCATCAAATTTTCCTAGGGGATCTAAGGTATTAAGAATGGTCACAGGACACCCAAAAGGTCTCATAAAGCTTATACTAGGTGGTCTACCATGTAATAGTTCATAAGGTGTCTTGTTGTGAGGCTTGGTCACTAAAACCCTATTCTGAACATAACAAGCAGTATTAACTGCTTCAGCCTAAAATGTAGTAGGTAATAATGAATCTGCTAGCATAGTCCTAGCTGCCTCTATTAGTGTCCTATTCTTTCTTTCAACAACTCTATTTTGTTGTGGAGTTCTGGCAACACTAAACTCCCTCTTAATCCCTTTCATCCCACAGAACTGATTCATGTCATTATTTTTAAACTCAGTTCCATTGTCACATCTGATGATTTTAACCTTATGATTTATTTGGTTTTCTATGCCAGTTATAAAAGTTTTAAGGATCCCACTAGTCTCATCCTTAGTGGCCAAAAAGAAAACCCAACTAAACCTACTAAAGTCATCAGTGACAACAAGGCAATATATCTTGTGATTGATACTCCTTACAAATGTTAGCCCAAATAAGTCCATGTGCAACATTTGTAAGGTTTGGCTGATAGAGCTCACAAGCTTGGTGTTACAAGAGGCTTTGTCTTGCTTTCCCTTCTGACAAGCAACACAAGTATGGTTATTTTCAAAAAGCTTTGAAGGCAAACCTCTTACAAGGTTTCCCCTCACAAGTTTATTCATAGTTTTAAAGTTTATATGTCCAAGCCTCCTATGACATAAATTAGACTCATCTATTGTAGCTTTTGCAAATAAACAAGTCAAGCCTCCTGAAGGAACAACATTCTTTAGATCAAAATTGTACATGTTGTTATGTCTGGGAACTTTAAGCAAGACTTGACTTTCATCAAGTAGCTTAAAGTTAGGAGATAGAACAAGACATTCAGTCTTAGTGAAAAGAACACTATTTTTCTTGTCACACATTTGTGAGACAGAGAAAAGGTTAAACTTAAAGTTCCTTTAAAAAGTATACATCTTCAAATTCTAATTTCCCAGTCCTAATTTTACCTTTTCCAGTAATTTTACCTCCTTTAGGACTTCCTCCAAATGCAACAAATCCACCATCAATCTCTTGATAATCTGTAAGAAAGGACTTGTTTTCAGTAAAACCCTTGATCCTGTAAAGTATACTGTGGATTACCCTACACTCAAAATAAGAGAATTAGTTTCTCTTGGGGACCAAGCCATTCCTGACTTGAGTCTGCCTTGTAGATCAACATAGTCAGATCTCTTAAGCATGTATGATCCACTGTCTTTGGAGATATGGTCAATAACATTTCTTGTTGGTCTCCAAATCCAACATGCTGAGGACTTAAATAACATTTTCCCTATTTTCCTTAACAACACTAACTACTGCTTTTGGCCCAACAGTAGTTACATTATTAACCTTAGCAGTATTAATTTTTTTTTGAAATTAATGTTTGTAACTGCTGTTCTTTTGTTAATGGGCTTCTTTATTGGTGAATGTGCGTGAAAATAAGAGTAAGTGGTGGGTAATGTATCATTCACTTTTGGTTTAGGGGCAGCAGTATTAACAGGCCTGGCAGTACTAATTGATGCTGCTGCTCTTGGAGAGCTTTGCTTAACAGCATTAACAAGCACTTGTCCTGACTTTGTTGCAACTGTTGTTGGAACAAAATTCCTTTTAGGATGTGGGCGAGTTAATTTATTTTGATGGTTTACCCTCTGAGCATTGTTCCATACTGGTCTAATTTTCCTTTGACCGGTAACCCTTCCCTTATTATTCAACACTGGTTTTTCTACCATTTTATTGTCATGAAAATCACAGTCTTTAATTAAATGGTTGAAACTCCCACATACAAAACAAGCTTTCTTTATAAACTCAAAATCATTCCCTAGTTTTTGAGTCATCATCCCATTCCAGTTTCTTCTACTACCCCTAGGACTTTGACTTTTCCTAGGATACTCTACTTGCCTATGTGTGTTTTCCTTATTAACAGATTTTACATTCTCACCAGATTTAACAAAATGATTTTAGTAAACTTTGGTTTTGTCTGATCAGATTTAGGTCTAAACACACTATCATTATCATTATCAGTGTCCTATTCTTCAATGATAGGAGCACTAGGCCTAACAGTTTTAGACTTTTTGACAATATCCTTACTAGTCTTAGATATACTAGTTTCAGTTTCAGGCACACTAGTGGTGGTCTTTCTCATTGCAGACTTAAAAATAGATTAATCTAACCCAGCAAAAGATAAGTCATGTCTTAGGGGCATGTAGTTCCCATTGTAGGGAGGGGAACTACATAAAACCCTTCACCTGTTTTGAATCTATCATTTATTGGATTATCATCTACATCACTTTCTCTACTGTTAAACACACTATGAATCACTTCACTTTCATTCTTATGAATATTATTCAATTCACTCTCATTTATTTGACTATCATACCCAAGACCAGTTTTGTCTTTAGCACTTATTTGACTATTAATTAGTTTAGTTAGATTCTTTGATGATTCTTCAAATTTTTCTAGTTTAAGTTTCAAATCATCTTTCTCTTTTAAAGCTTCTTCTAACTGATTTTTAAAATCTTTGATAGAAATATCTTTTACTTGGACATCATATTTTAAAAATTCAATATTTTCTTCATAAACAGCTTCATTCTTTCCATGAATAACTATCCTAGCTTCTAATGATTCTAATCCTATTTGATAACCTATTATTTCTAGATTAGATTTATTAAGAGCTTCACGCTATTGATCATACTGTTTTTGAAGAGCTTCATATGATTTTAAACAATCTTTAGAGCAAGTATGTACCTCAGAGTCTGAACTTGATGAACCTTGAGATGTAAAGGCTATTAGAGCAAAGTTTATGAGTCCTTCTTCAGCCTAAAAGCTCCAATCATAACCACCTATCCCATCTTGAACTACCAAGACATTTATAGTAGATGTGTCTACTAGTGCATTCCTTCTTGAAGCATCTTTATTTCTATTCCCCTGATTCCTTGGTGCCCTGCATTCTCTAGCAAAATGACCTCTCCTATGGTAGTTGTAGCATTCAACCTTTGCCCTGTCAAAGACAACAGTCTCTTTGTCATTTAAGTCCAGCTTCCTTCTTGTTTTCTTTATGAACCTCTTAACTCTCATGGTAAGCATTGCCACTTGCCATTTGAGATCTATTTCTTCAAGATCATCAGCATCAATCTATTCCAAATCTTCATTGTCTAAATGTGGGGCATTAGATTGGTTAGCAAAGAAAGAAAGCATGACATCATCAGCATATGATGCAGTAGCAGCTTGATCCTTAGAACTAGCAGCAGAAATACTATGCGTAGTATTTACTGTTTCATTAGTGTTGTTGGAGTTATCAGAGGAAACAAAGGCCACATTCTAAGAATTTGAGCTTGAGATTGTTTGGCCTTTGATCTCAGAATCATACACCTTCAGATTATTATACAAATCATCCATGCTCAATGTGTCTAGATCAGATTTGTTTCTCATGATTAAAGCAATATTGTTCCAAGCTGATGGTAAACTTCTTAACAACTTCAAATTTGCATCCTCCTGAGAGATAACTTCACCATGGATTTCAAGTTGACTAATGAGCTTTTGAAACCTATCATAGGTTTTATCCAGTCCTTCTTGACTTGATGCAGCAAAGTTTTCATAATTCTGCTTGAGAATGGTCTTCTGCATCTTCTTTGATTCCTTGTTGCCTCCAAACCTATTCTTGATAGCTTCCCATAGGGACTTTGCATCCTTGCAGGCATGAAACTTCAGTAGGTGCTCATCAGGAATGGCTAGCATAAGAGTGCTTTTTGCTTTTAGTTCATTTTTCCTTGCTAGCTTTTGTTCAGCAGTTTTAGGAGGAATAGGACCTTCAGCACCAGCACTAGCTGATACAACTAGTGAAACTGAATCACCATTTACTATTACCTCCCAAAGGGCATGATCAGTGAAAGTAAGGTATTGTTCCATCCTCATGCTCCATAAATCATACTCCCCAGTTTTAAGTACTGGAAGTTTTAGTGCAGACACCGTTTGGGAAGTTTCTGATTGTGACTCCATCTTTTCTTTGACTACCAGATCTTGAGTAGGGTTAGAGTTGTTCTTATTCAAAGTTTCTCAACAAGCTCTGATACCACTTGTTGATCCCTTCTAAACAAATCTTACTTAGCTTATTAAAGCTTAGTTGTGTTGGATAGATCTGAAACAACTATAATAGAAACTAAGATTGAGAATATCACAAACTATGTGAAAACTAGTTTGCAATACTAAGAAGAACAATAAAACAGTAAAGAAAATTTTACTAAACTTTCAGCCTCAATATAAAATGATCACTCTGAATAGTGATAGGGTTACAAAATAACCTTGAAGCTATAAACTATGACTGCTATGAAAACTATATATAAAACTTGTGTCTAGATCTATGGCGTAGGGTTCCTTTTATACATCAAGGAAACCCTAATGGGCTTACAAAATGCGTATACTAATCAATGCATATCTATTCCTAATATATCTCATGCATATCACTTTAGCAGTATTAACTATTTATACTAACAATACTAACTACATAACTAACAGTACTAATAAACTGACAGTACTAACACTTTGTGTTGGCAGCACTAACTATTATACTAACAATACTAATAACTTAGACTATTTTCTCTAATCTTTAGCAGCAACACAAACTTGAACCAGCAGCATTAAGTTGTAGAAGCCTCTAATTCCTAACAAATAGTAAAGCTAAGTCTAGTGAAGAAGAGCCTAAGGAAGTTAGGAAGAATGATGATGCCCCAATCATTGAAGAATGGGTGTCAGATAGTGAGGAAGAAAATGTGTTTCAAACTAAAACTGAGAAGAAAACAGTTAAGCCTAGTATTGCTAAGAAAGAGTTTATCAAACCTAAGCAACAAGAGAAAACTGCTAGGAAAACTATTAAACAAGTTGAGAAACATAGGCAAAACACTCACAGTCCAAGAGGCAATCAAAGAAATTAGAACAATATGATGTCTTAAAGACTAGGAAGCAATTTTGAGATGTTTAATAAGGCCTATTATGTGTGTGGTAGCTTTGATCATTTGCAAGTTGATAAATACCATCAAAAACAGTTTCAAAATCAAAGGATGGTAAAACCTGTTTGGAACAATGCTCAAAGGGTGAATCATCGAAACTTTGCTAAAAAGTCTCACCCCTGTGCCAAGAAGAACATGGTTCCAAGAGCAGTACTAATGAAGTCTGGCTTAGTATCAGTTAATACTGCTAGACAAGTTAATACTACTCACTCAAAAACAACAGTGAATGATGCTAGACCAATGTCATATCTTTCTAAAACATCACATTCAACTGTTAAGAGGCCCATTCATAAGAACACAACATTTAAAAATAGTAATATTAAACAAAGGGTTTAATACTGTTAGGGGTAAAAATGTAAATACTGCTAAGCCAAAAGTAGTAGTTAATGTTGTTCAAGGAAATAATTTTAATGCTGTTAAGGCCTCAACTTGTTGGGTTTGGAAACCAAAGACTAAAGTTTTAGACTATGTTTCTAAACATAACAGTGCATCAATCACCCTAAAGAAGTTTGATTATGTTGATGCACAAGGCAGATCCAAGTCAGTGATGGCTTGGGTCCCCAAAAGAAACTGATTTTCTTATCTAATGTGCAGAGCAATCCACAAATAGATTTATAAGATCAAAGAGTGATTGATAGTGGATGCTCAAGGCACATGATAGGGTACATGTCCTATCTTACAGACTATGAAGAGATAGATGGAGGATATGTTGCTTTTGGAGGGTGTTGGTAGAAATATTGCGATATTTAATCTATACATTCTCTTTATGTTTTGGTGATGACAAACATGCAACTTATAACACATAACGTAAAGTGCTTAAGTTACTCGTAATCACTAATCATCAATTCGTCAACATCTTTCGACGTCTCAAGTTTTCTTCAACAATAAATTTAAGTTCGCACCCGACGTAAATCACTAAAGGTATGAACAAACAAACTTTAATTTGTTGAATGATCAAAGAAATTTTTTAAACCTTACATTTATAAAATGGGACAAACATTTTTAAAATATATACAAAACATTTTTGTATTTATAAGAAATGTTTTATTCAAAATAAATATTTTGAATTCAAATTTTCCACCTAAAACGGCTAGAAAAAGTCCAGTAAACACCTCCCCTGAATAGGACAAAAAGAGGAGCGTCTGAAAATGGGCGGCCCCCTTAAATACATGGGCGGCCCCCTTAATTATAAGGGGGCCGGCACCCTATTTAAGGGGACCGGCCATAGACCCCGCTCCTCCAGCTTGTCCTATAAATACTGGACTATTCCCCAACATTTTTCTCACCTCTTTGCATAAAGTTTTCTCAGATCTAAAACCTCATTTCAAACCCTTTCCTTTGATCACTTAACTTATTAAAAGTTTGTTTAAAATGTGATCCAACCATCTATCCATTGAAGTACAAGAGAAGAACTTTCGTTATCATTAAGATACGAAGTTATGTAGGCTACTTAGGGCATTCGTGACATGTCTTACATTCACAATGTATAGATCGAGTCCATGTATTCCAAACTTGTGTAATTGCTTGATCATGGTGATCATGGTGTGTATTGTAGTTAGATCGTGGTGATCTTACCAAGTAGTGTTAGATAGTTGTGATATAAGTAGTGTGGTGAAGTGAAGTTGTGAAGTTGTGAAGAAGTTGTGAAGTTGGGAAGAAGTCGTGAAGTTGTGAAGTCGTGAACAAGTCGTGAAGTCGTGTTGTGATAGATTGGTTCTAGCTAAGATTAGAACTCGACATTTAGCTTTGTGTCATAAATCGGTGTAAGCAACGTTGTGTACGGTTTTCTCCACCTTAAGGGAGCTTGTTGACTAGTGAAGTAACTCTTGAGTTGGGTACTCAGGGAGTGGAGTATGGCGAAGAGGTGCTTCGTGACCGAACCACTATAAATCATCGTGTTCGGTTTGCATTTCCTTTCACTTATCTCTTTACATTTATACTCGCATTTATTGCTTTATATTTATACTTGCAATTGTGTGATGTGCTGATTATATAGTTTTAATTATGTCTTAAATAAATGTGAATATTGTGTGTTGGTTTGTATTGTTGTAAATCGATGTATTAATATGTGTATATAACTTGTATGAACACTTATCATATTGTATCACGCTTGATCGGTAATTTGATACGAAACATTTTAAGATTTTTAATGGAAACGTTTTCAACCCCCCTCCTCCATCTATGATTTCCATAGAGGGAACCCTAAAGGAGGGAAAATCACAGGAAAATGTACCATTAAAATTGGTAATCTAGATTTTGAAAATGTGTATTTTGTGAGAGAATTAAAGTTTGATCTCTTTAGTGTCTCACAAATGTGTGATAAAAAGAATAGTGTTCTTTTTAATGTCACTGATTGTATTGTTTTGTCTCCAAACTTTAAGTTAATTGATGAAAGTCAAGTTTTACTTAGAGTTCATAGAAAGAACATTATGTATAGTGTTGATTTAAAGAACATAGTTCCTAAAGGAGGTTTAACTTGCCTCTTTGCAAAAGCCACATCTGATGAATTCAAAACTTTGGCATAGAAGGCCAGGTCACTTAAATTTCAAAACCATGAATAAACTGGTTAAGGGAAATCTTATAAGAGGTTAACCTTCCAAATTTTTGAAAATGATCAAACCTGTGTTGCTTGTCAAAAGGGAAAGCAGCACAAAGCCTCTTGTAAGTCCAAAACAGAGAACTCAATCAGTCTTCCTTTACATTTGTTGCATATGGACTTGTTTAGTCCAACATTTGTAAAAAGTCTTATGAAGAAAATGTATTACCTAGTTGTCACAGATGATTTCAATAGGTTTACATGGGTTTTCTTTCTAGCTACTAAGGATGAGACTAGTGGCATTCTCAAGTCCTTTATAACTGGGATAAAAAATCTAGTAGATTACAAGGTTAAGGTGATTAGATGTGATAATGGGACTGAGTTCAAAAATAAAGAGGTGAATCAGTTTTGTGAGATGAAGGGTATTTTGAGACAATATAGTGTAGCTAGAACTCCTCAACAAAAATGGAGTTGCTGAGAGGAGAAATAGGATACTAATTGAGGCTGCTAGGACTATGCTAGCTGATTCTAAGTTGCCAACTACTTTTTGGGCAGAAGCAGTTAATAATGCTTGGTATAATAGAGTGTTAGTAGTTAAGCGTCATAACAAGACCCCCTATGAACTTTTTCATGGTAGAACACCCACTTTAAGTTTTATGAGACCATTTGGGAGTCCTGTTACCATTCTTAATACCATAGATCACTTAGGCAAATTTGATGGTAAGGCTTGATATAGTAAAATATATATAAAATATATAATAATATTCCAAAAGAGCAATTAAGAACTTTCCTAAAGTCTCCCTTAAGAAAAGCTCACTCTAAAAGATATATATATAATATATAATACATATATTTAACCGGGAAGAATGATCACCCAGGTCGTTTCCCCAACGACTTGTGAAATTGAAACCTTGCTTTAGCTTGGATTATGATTTTAATGAGAGAAAATATATTTTTGAGTATCTATAACTATTAAATAAAAGCAACAATTAAAATGAATAATTAAAAGCAATTAAACAATTAACGAGAAACAAATAAAACGCGACGAATAAGCAAGTATACTAAAATTAACCCCTAAAAATGCAAACTAAATTTCTAAACCTAAAATAGGACAAAAGAAACTTTTAAGAAAAAGAAAAATATTTTTTTGATTATTTTTGAATTTTTTATGAATTAAAAACTATTTTAATCTAATTAAATCCTAAAAATTTAGAAAAATGATTTTTAAACTTAGTAAAGTCTAAAGTAACTTAAAAACTCATAAAACTGTTTTTAACTACTTTTAAAATTAAAATCCTATTTTTAAAATTAAAAAAAAGGCTTAAAATGAAAATTAAAATCTAAAAGTTTTGAAAATGATTTTTCTGAATGTAAACCTAAAAGTATTTATTCTAATACAAAAAACTATTTTTTGTAATTTTATAAAACTTTTTTCTATTTTTTATGTATTTTCGAAAATTTAAACCTTAGAAAAAATGATTAAAAATAATCTACTAAATGGAAAAATATGAAAAATGCAGGGAAAATCCTAAATGCAACAAAGTTTAAAGAAAAAAAATAAGTTTATACTACCAGCTAAACTAATAAGATCCTAATAAGCAATTTAAAGCTACGACTTTTATTATGGGCTTAAGCCCAAAGAAAGGTTAAAACTAAAATGTGTACAATAGCTCACGGATGAGCTATTGTAGCACAATGGTTAACATGCATGGTTTGTGAGGGAGAGGTCACGGGTTCAAGGTTGTACAAAAGGGTGGTCTAACAACCTTTTTTGCTAAATTTTTTTTTTTTCTTCACACTTTTTTATAAAAAACATAAAAGTTGGAAACTGTATAAAGGACACAATTATAAGCACTTTTAATAAAAGGAGCATAAGCTCAAACTTAAAAATAAGCTTAGAAAAAGCTTTTTTTTGTTTTGAAAAATCTACCCAACATAAGTGAAGCTTTTAAATTCAATTTAAAAAAAAAAAAAAAAAAAAAAAATGAAAATAAACACTCACTTTTTTTCTAGTTACAATACAAAAGCAAGCTATTGCAACAATCTTCACAATATAGAGAGCTTCAAATCAAATCTTAAAAACTAAAACTGAGAGGATTAAGAAACCATAAGATTAGTACTTTAATACTAACTATTTTTTGTATAAGGCTAACTAAACCTAAACATATAGACTCCTAAAAACTTACTTACTAAATTTTAAATAAAAAGGTGCAAAAATTGCAACACGATGTCACAACAAAAAAAAACAAAAAACCTCAGAAAATAGAAATATAATTTCAAAAAGCCAAGCAAAAGGCACCACGTATCCAATACCACCAAACGTCCACCACAATGTACACCCCAACAACCTTCACATAAAAACAAAAAAAGAAAAAATACCACACACCACCGCACCCCACACCTCAACCCCATCCCATATCCCCCACCGCCCCCTGCCCAGCCCACCCGCACCCTCACCCCTCAAATCACCTCAAAAATCCCCCCAACCTCAACCACCCCACCATCACCCACCCTACCCCCACCCCCCCCTTCGCTAGAGCCAACCTAGCCAACCCACTGATCACCTACACCCCATCACTCACACAAGAAAACAAACCTTAAAAAAAACCCCCACCTCTCCCCCACCCCACCTCGTCCCCCCCAGCCACCCCCCGCAAATACACCCCCATGCCACCCCACCCCACCCCCCGCCCCCCACCCCCCCCCCCCCCCCCCACCAACAAACAAATAAAAAAAAAAATATGATATAAAAAAACTATATCGTAATAAAAAAAAAAAACAACAAACAAACCAAAAAAAATAACAAAAAAAAAAACCAAAGAAAAAAAAAAACGCAAAAAACAACCCCAACAAAAAAAAAAACAAATAAAAAATAAAACAAAAAATACTAAGACAAAAACTGTCACAACAAACAGGCCTTGCCAAAACGCAGCAACCAAACCACCCAACATCCACCATACTAAGCTTAATCTAACAAGCTACTTAAGCTAAAATCACTACAAGACTTCTAAATCTAGGATTGAAAACAGCGAACTCAGGAATAAAACTCAAAAATCTCAAAAAGACCTTAAGCTAAAAAGCACAATAAGCTATTTCAGAGGCTAAGCTTTTGAAAACTTAATTACCTATCTATAAGCTAATAATCCAAATCATAAAAACAAGTCCTAAAAGCTAGGAATCTAAATTTAGAAACTAGTTACTAGACACTACTGTTTTGGTTTTTTTAAGAATTTATATGAAATTTAAGAGCTAAAATACCTTAGTAAATAAGCTGGAATTCTAAAAATAAGTTTTAACCTAAATTATCCTATATCTAATCTATAAATCTACTGATTTTTAAAAGCTAAAACTTATTTAAACTATCTTAACTTGGATTCAATAAGTCCAATAGTATTAACTTATTGTTAATACTGCTGGTGCAATTGAAAGATTTGGTTAACCCAAAAATTACAGGTGACCAAGGTGGTCAAACCTGCAATAGATACACTCTTTGAATGTGTCTAAACTCTAATCAAGCAAGAACCAAGCCTTAGATGGCTTGGTTCAAATTTTCACAAGTAAAATCAAAAGGAAAAGTCCCATGGTGCTTAAACAAGAAACATAAGCCTTAAAATGATTATGAGCTTAAACTAACAGTACAAACCAACTCATATCTTAATCAAATAAGATAATTAAGCTAACCAAAATGCATTCACAAAATACCTTTGACTTTAAAAGGTCAAACAAAGCTGTTCCAAACGCCCCTTTATACTTAGGAAAACTCATTTAAGCTTGAACATTTCAAGTCTAGCTAACAACTTTCAAAGATCAGATAATCACTAACTTATAACAAGACTAATAAGCATAAAACTACAAGCTAATAAGCCAAAAAACAATAAGCTAAGATCTATGCTAATTTTTTTATTTTTATAGTTTTTTAAGACAAATAGAGAAAAACTAAGATCTATTCTATAAATCCTAAAAACAGATATTCAAATACACTTAATAAGCATGATAACACACAAATAAGCACTGATAAGCAATTAATAAGCAACAATAAGCAATTATGAAACTAGAAATTTAATACAAGAATGGAAATGAAAAACTTACAATAACCTTAGCTTAACAAAGGCAATATTAAGCTCAAATGAGCATCAACAGCTCTAGCTTATCCTTATGGATAAGCTAGTAAAGTCCTTGGAAGCTCATCCATGGCTAGCTTCCCTTCCATTAGCTTAAAAGTCTAATAATCCAAGGTAATTAGTCTGATTTTATAGTTTAAGTAGATTAAGTGAACAAATAGCTTAATCATAAGCTTGTAGACTTATGAGAGCTTGTATTAGCTTATTAGGGTGGCTTGTGAAACAGTAGCAAACATTTGAGCTTATGAGTTAAAACATATGATTAAAACTAAACTGATGATTTCATTAACTATCAAAACAGATTACAAAGCTTGAATAAAAGAAATTACAATTACTTTTAAAAGGAAAATTACATTTAACAAAAACTAAGCTCAATTCTACTACTACTCTAAAATGGGAAAAGAAGATGAACATATGTGTGTGAGTGAGGGCCTTTTATAGCCTGCTGCTGAACCTTCTAGCCCCTTGAGGTCTTATCAATCTCTGCCATTCATTCTCTCAATGA
>BQNB010135313.1:3309-18177 GCA_026074375.1 Tanacetum coccineum | reverse complement strand
GATCTTCAAACCAAATCAACAAACACAAAACGGAGGAATCTTAAACACTAGTCCCCGGCAGCGGCGCCAAAAACTGATTGATAGTTTTAACACACGTAAAATATTATACTTTAAAAGAGAAATTAAGAAATTTACCAAGTTACCCTTGATAAAATTCACTCTCAAAAATATATATAATATAATATATAATACGTATATTAAACCGGGTAAGTATGATCACCCGGGTCGTTTCCCCAACGACTAGTGAAATTGAAACCACGTTTAGGTTCGGATCCTGATTTGAATGAAGCAAAGATATTTGATTTGGAAAGCTATGACTACCAGATAAAAAAAACAATAATTAAAATTTAATCAAAAACGTGAAACGTGACACTAAAACTAAGGCCAAAAACCTAAATTCTACAAAATAAAACCTAATTTTTATTTTTATTTTTAAATGTATTCTAATTTACTAAAAACGAAGTTTAAAAAAAACTAGAGTGAAAACGGAGTTAAAACGAGGGTTAAAATTGAAAACCGAAAACACGAACGAAACCCGTTCTTTAAAAAGATGAATTTTTGCAAAATAGACCCTACGAAAGTGAAACTAATTTTCCTACAAACTTTATATTAAAAGAAAATTTTATAAAAAAGATTTTTACTTTTCGGATTATTTTTCTATTTTTTATGATTTTTTAAAGTTTTTAAAGTAAATAAAAGATTAAAAATACTAAACTTATAGTAAAAATTCTAGAAAAATTACGGAAAATAGCTTAAGCTATAACAAACCTAGGAAAAATAAGCTCAAAGTTGTAGCTTATAAAATAAGCCACGAAATAAGCTTAACAGCTTATATAGCTTATAAAACTAAAAGGTGTATAAAGGTTAAATGGAAGGAAAGGTTAACGGATGAGCTATTGTAGCATACTGGTTAAGGTGTTGGTGTTGTATGAGTGAGGTCGTGGGTTCGAGTGTGGTGGGTTCCCCTTTTTGCACTTATTTTTTTTTAACTTTTTTGAAAAACTAAATATTGAGACTTATAAAGGACACGAAATTAAGTTATTTTAATAAAAGTAACATAAGCTAAAACTAAGTAATAAGCTCTAAAACAGCTTATTAAAAAGCTGTTTACAGTGAGTTGGGCTTTGAGCTTAATCTCACTTAAAAGCTTATAACAAGCTTATTTTAAGCTCAAATTTAAAAAGGAAAATTGTTCTAGAGAGCTTATAAGATGCTTAATCTAAAAATAAAAAGAAATCTAAGCTTGCAATACTAGAAATCAACTGAAAGTGAAAATGAAAGATGCATACTCAGGAAATAAGCCAAAGTAGCACAAAATTCAAATAAGCTTAAAAACTTAAAAAGCTAAACTAGACTCTAAGACTTTAAGGACTTATAAAACTACTTATAATCTATATATTTAAGCTATAAAAACTAGGATTAAAGGCTAAAATTAACAAATTAAGATTCTACCTAAGTTCCTACTGTTTTTGGTGTTTTCAGGGTTGATGTGACTTTTGACAGCTAAGTTTAAGCTAGATAATAAGCTAGAAACCTAAAACTAAGACCTAATATGTATTAAGCTATAACTATACTAGAAAATACTAAAAAATGAGCTATTAAATACTAACTTTGTTGACTTGATTTGGGGCTTAAAAATCAGCAGTACTAAGTGACTTAGTACTGCTGATGCATTTTGCACAAGTGCAACTCATGGGTGCGGGTTTCCCAAAAGAAATCTAATGCATTAAACACACTCTAACAAGAGTGTATAACTAAGTGAAAACAAGATCTAAGCCTTTGAGGGCTTAGATCAAAAATTTCACAAGTGAAATTTAGAGAAGATTTCCCCTAGTGCTAGAACTAAGATAATAAGACATAACTTTTTGATTACTTAAAACTAACTTCTAAGAATTAATTCCCTATTGATCTTAAGCTAGAACACAACTAACTCAGGTAAATTGATCAAATTAATTTAACTTTTGATAGTCAAACAAGCTTATACCAAACACCCCTTTTCACTATGCCAGGATTGAGAAAACTTTTAAAATGAAATCTAATGAACAAGTACTGATTACCAGATTAAAACTAGCTTAAAACAAACTTACTTATCATGAATTAACAACTAATTAAGCATTAATCTAAGATTTAAGCTATTTTACCTATTTTTGGTTTTTTCAAGGATTTTAAGACACTTATATGAAAAAACTATGATTCAAACTAAGAAAACTAAAAACAGACAAACAACTATGATTATTAAGCTAAATTATACTAAAATAAGCACTAATAAGCAAATTCAATAAGCAAATAAGCAGATCTAAGTTTAGAAAGCTATAAAACTATTATTTAAAGCAAGACATTAAAGGAAAACTTACAATTCACCTCTAGCTAAACAAGAGGTACCAATTAAGGCAGCTACAAGCTCTCCTAGCTTATAAATAAGCTAGGAGTTAAGTCCTTGAGAACCCTTCCATGTTTGGTTCTCCTTCCATAAGCTTTCCAATCCAAATGCAAAGGTAATATATAGATATTAAACTGATTTTATAGGCTTAGAGTATGATTAAGAGTAATTAAGCTCCAAAAATAAGCTTATAGACTTATTAGAGCTTATTAAGGCTAATTGACAGATTTGTTTATTGAGAGAGCTTATGACTTTAAATCAGAGCTTAAAAATGAGATTTAAAATACTAAAAACTGAATTTCATTAATTAAAGAAACTGATTACATTACTTAAAAAAGGAAAAATTACATTTAAGAAAAATACGAATTTAAGCTAGACTAAAAATTACTAAAACCTAGATATCGTGTGTGTGAGAAATGAGGCCTATTTATAGTCAGTTGGTGAAGCTTCTAGCCTTCCTTGCCTTGCTCTCCAATCCTTCAATCTGTACCCTTGGTTCTTCTAATCATTGCCAAATGATTTTGAACCGTTTGATCATTTTGTGTGTATCTAAGGATTGCCAGCGTGTCATTCCCTTGATGTGACAGTGTGTTAGTTGTGTGAGTGATCCAAGAGCAAATCCCACTTAACTTTGTGCTTTTCTTGCTCTGACGTGTCCTTAGAGCTTGAGTGACCAATGATTTCTTTTTGATTAGACTAATTTGTCCTTGCCATTGTGTTTAGGAGCTCATGAATTGACTAACACACCCTTCAATTTTGATTTGCCCTATCGTTTGACCATAGGTAAAAACGGGGGACGATGGATGAAGAATAAAAGGTGTTTCGCGCCTAATTTTGATAGTTAAAAACTGTTATACTTTGGCATATTTACCCTTTCAGTCCCTCTCTTTCTTTTCCCTTTTTCAAGTTATAAATAACTTTTCAGGAATTGCAAGTTTGGCCCTTATGGTATATTAAAAAGGAAATGGGTTAGGGTTTTGGGCTTATGACTTTTATTGACCGTCTTTGACTGACTTTGACTAGATTTGACTGAGGCTTGAGTTTTCTAGCTTCGGCTTTGTTTCTTTGGCTTCTTTTTGTACTCTTCTGATTCTCGTGTCCGTGCTTGCCCGTTTTTGACTGTTTTCTTATGATTTTTGACTTATCCATACCTGTACACACAAAACACAAATACAAGCATATTTTTGCCATTTTTGGTCTGTTTTAGGTTTAATTGGGTTATTTTAGGTACAAACGGATATGTGTATTCTACACTTATTAAAATTCCCCAAACTAAACGATTGCGTGTCCTCACGCAATATCACATGCCTTATAACCAAATACCTCGAAGCTTTCCCAAACTAAACCTTTGAAAAGTAGCAAAGATTTTTGTTGAGAGAGATAAGAGATCACAAGTTATAAAACACCCGATTTCCCATTTTCAAAGATTTTTTTTAATATAACACTTAATAACACTAATTAATTGATTTAACATATTATTTTTGCAAACAAAAAAATTTCGTTTTAGAAAACCAAAGTATAAACTCGAACTAAAATTCTTATTTACAAATGATGTTTGACTCATCATCGATAAAGTTTTTTCTCTGAATATGTTGATTAGACTTTTAAGAGTAAAACTCTAATTTGCAAAAATTAAAGAGAACACGTATAATTAATCATTTTAAGAACTCCGGGGAAGAAAAATCACAAGTTATTCTTATAAGCCTTTAAGTTTTCCAAATAAACTTTGTTTAGCATCCTAATTCGTAAACAACACTATCATCTCTTATTCTTACCAGCGGAAAACCTACATTCGTGTCTTAACACTTTTTTTTAATTATTTATTATTATTATTATTATATATATATTTTTTTTATTTTTTATATTTAACTAAATAACAAGACTGAAAAATTTAAATTTTTTGCTATTTTTGTGGGAAAAACGAGTACGTGAGAACAAAACAATAAGCAAGCAACATCAAATCGATAGATTCCCTTCCCCAAACTAAAACGAAACATTGTCCTCAATGTTTAAAGTCGGGTCTCTACGAAAATCTAAGCCGTTTATGAATTATGCAAAGATAAACGTTAATCGATAATGATGAAAGGATATGGATCTCCCCAAACTAATTTCACACAAAGATGAGAAGATCGAGTAGAATGGGACAAATCAACCAGACACGAGAGGCTTCAAAGAATTTGTTGGGAGAATCCTGCAAAAATCACAACTAACAAGCACAAATATCGAGAAATCGGAAAGAGTACAAGCCTCTCTCAACACAACACATTTGATACTAGAAAATAGAAAGAAAATAGAAAGGATAAGCATGGGGTGAACTCCCACGAAGCGGCTTGTTTTTGTTCACCGAGTCGCAAGCTCGACTCGATCCCTGAATTTAGTTGTCCTTAGGGAAAGTCTGGAGATCCGGGATAACCAATGGTGGTGTATCCCCTCCATAGTAGTGCTTCAAACGGTGGCAATTGACTTTGAAACTTGAACCATCGGCATGAGACAACTTGGCAGTGCCATAAGGATAAACTTCGGTAATAGTGAAAGGTCCGGACCATCGGGATTTGAGCTTTCCGGAGAAAATCTTTAATCGGGAGTTGAAAAGCAAGACTTGATCACCAACATTGAAGATTCGGTTCTTTATCTTGGAATCATGTAGTTTCTTTGTCTTCTCCTTGTAGATTAGCGAATTCTCGTAAGCTTGATCACGAAGCTCGCTAAGTTCATTGAGTTGAAGCTTTCGATGATCGCCCGCGGTCTTTAAATCGAAGTTGGCATGCTTAAGAGCCCAATATGCTTTGTGTTCTAGTTCAACTGGTAAGTGACACGCTTTTCCATAGACTAACTTGTACGGAGTACATCCAATTGGAGTCTTGTAAGCGGTTCTAAAAGCCCATAATGCATCATCTAGTTTGTCGGACCATGAGGCACGGTTTTCTCCTACCGTCCTCTCCAAAATTCTTTTGAGACCTCGATTCGTGACTTCAACCTTGTCCATCGTTTTGGTGGGTGGATAAGGAGTTAAAGACGATGTGGTGACCCATATTTAGACATAACTTTATCAAATTTGTCGTTACAAAAATGGGTCCCACGATCGCTTATGATTGCTCTCGGAGCACCGAATCGGGAGAAAAGGGATTTTAAGAACTTAACAACTACTCTAGCATCGTTGGTGGGGAGCGCTTTCGCTTCAACCCATTTGGAAAGATAATCGACGGCTACTAGAATATATTTGTTACCTCTAGACGATGGAAAAGGTCCCATAAAATCGGATACCCATACATCGAAAATTTCACAAACTTGGATTGCATTTTGAGGCATCTCATCACGTTGAGAGATTTTGCCTTGTCTTTGACATGCATCACAAGACTTGATCAATTCGTAAGCATCCTTATAAATCGTAGGCCAATAAAAACCGGCATCAAATACTTTCCGAGCTGTGATGTTGGCACTGTGATGGCCCCCGGTGGGTCCTTCATGGCAAGCTTTTGAGATTTTCAAAGAGTTCTTGGCCAAAAAAACACATCTACGGCTGATTGATCCGGCACAGTTCGAAAGAGATAAGGATCATCCCAAAAGTAATGCTTTATATCCTTGAAAAAACATCCTCTGTTTCTTTTAGGTAGACTATTCTTTGATTAGAAAAAGTCACCGCGTGGTAAATTTGATAATCAGCCAAACCACTGGGATATTTTGGTCATTCATGAGGAAGTCCACCATATTTTCAATGTTTAGATGAAAAGTTTTATTATCTCTTTAGATCAAAAAACATTTTTGTAAAGGGTTTTCAAGACGAGAGAGGTGTCGGCTGCATAGTTTCAGCTCCTTTGGTATCGGATAACTTTGAAATCAAATTCATGAAGAAGTAAGGACTATCGTAGCAATGTGCTTTGGCGTCTTTTTGTTGAAAAGTATTTCAATGTGATAATGGTCTGTGTAAACAACACTCTTGTATATGATTAGATATGATCGAAACTTCTCAAACGCGTAAACAACTGCAAGCATTTCTTTTTCCGTTGTTGTGTAGTTTGATTCTGCTTCTGTCATGGTCTTACTTGCATAATGAATTGGTCAGAAATGCTTCTCAATTCTTTGTCCTAGAACCGCACCTATTGCATAATCACTTGCATCGCACATGATTTCAAAAGGTTGGTCCCAATTCGGAGCAATGAGAATTGGAGCTTCAGTTAACTTCTTTTTCAATGTTTGAAAAGCAAGAATGCAATCTTCCGAGAAAATGAAAGGAGTGTTCTTTTCTAAGAGATGGGTCATGGGTCGAGAGATTTTGGAAAAGTCTTTGATAAATCTTCGATAGAATCCAGCATGTCCGAGAAAACTTCGAATTCCTTTAACGGTTGTCGGATGAGGAAGCTTAGAAATTACATCAACTTTGGCCTTATCGACTTCAATTCCTTTTCTAGAGATCTTATGTCCTAAAACAATGCCTTCTTTAACCATGAAATGGCTCTTTTCCCAATTTAGTGCTAATTTGGTGTCTTCACACCTTTTTAAGATTTTTGTCTAAATTAGAAGACAAAGGAATGAATCTCCAAAAATAAAAAATCGTATCATAAAAACGCCATGTTGTTTTCTATTCATTGTCGTGAAAAATGGCATATGCAACGTTGAAAAGTTCCGGGTGCATTGCACAATCCGAATGGCATACGACGGTACGCGAAAGTTCCGATGGGACGTAAAAGTAGTTTTTTCTTGATCTTTAGGATCAATTGGGATTTGAAAAATACCCTGAAAAAACCATCTCTAAGAACAATAAAAATTCATTGCCGGCTAATCGCTTCTAAATGTTGGTCTTGGTAATGGTAACGAAAAAATGTCTTACAAGTTGCTTCGTTTAAACTTTCGATAATCGATGCAAAACTCTCCATCCATGACTAACTTGTTAAGGCAAGTGTTCAATTTTTCGTTCGTGACATACGGTCATACCACTTTTTTAGGAACACATGGACTGGATAACCATGGACTATCCGAGATCGGATAAAGTAATCCTGCGTCAAGAAGTTTTTCTACTTCTTTCTTGATGACGTCATGGATTTTAGGGTTAACCCTCCTTTGATGTTGTACTGAATGTTCGTAATCATCTTCTAAAATGATTTTGTGAGAGCAAAACTCTGGATCTATGCCTCGGTTCAGGAAAGGTTTCCAAGCAATGGCTGTTTTCGGTTTTTTAGAACGGTTAACTGAGTGTGGTCTTTTCATCTGGCTCAAATCTTTTGAAATTATGACTGGAAGTTTGTTATTTTCCTCTAAAAACGCATACTCGAGATGCGGAGGTAACTCTTTAAGTTCGACTTCGGGAAGTTCAACTTTTGGTTCATGTGAACATTTCTGTGGTTCAACAACTTTAAGGTCTTTTTGAATTCCGGGTGAGTAATCACCTTGGTTTGGTTGAGGAGGTAATGGATCATTGTTGAGAAGTGCCTCGAGAATGAGAATGTCACCCTCGGGATCGTAGTACGTAGCATCAATTTCCGTTGAAATTTGCTCCTCATCGATAGCTATGAAAGCATCGGCTTCTTCGAGAGTAATAATGTCTTTCATAAATGGAGTATTAGTGTTGGGAGATGTAATGGAAACGAATGGATCGTAGTACGAAGTAGGGAAGGATTGTTGTAAGCAACGGAATCGGAAAATCCAAGTACTTCTTGTGAATAAATTTCACAAGTGACATCAATTAGATCAACCTCTTCTTCATGATTCGAGATGTTATATGAAATGAAGTGCATCACCACATTTCAGGGTTAACGATTGAATCATATTCTAGGCGTACTCTCTCCTTCCGTAAACATCGATTAAAGCATGAGCCGTCCTAAGAAAGGGTCGCCCGAGTATTAACGGTACTCGAGGATCGGCTATAAAATCAAGACACAAAGTAAGAGTGGAAAGTAAATACTCCCTACTTTGGACAAAAACATTTCAGCAACACCGGTTCGTTTGAAATTGTACGTTCGGCTAATTCTCACTCCATATTGTTTATTTGTTAGGTAATCCACCCCGAGTATTGCCGAGAGTTGAAGCTTGTTCCAAATGGTAAAGGCTATGAGATTGATACTAGCACCTAAATCGACAAGGGCTAAGTAACTATCGAACTCTGAAAAATCACATGGAATGAGAAATCGACCGGGGGTCACCTAGCTTTTCTGGGAAGCTTTTTTAGGGACAAGCTCTATAATTTTCATTCAACGGTGTTTTGGTCAACTCAATTAACTTGTCTTTGTTATTTAACATCTTTTTAAACATCGGAGCAAACTTTGGCATATGAATGAGAGCATCCGTGAAACTTAGCTCAAACGTGACCCATTACAGAAAGTATTTCCATAACTTTGAAGCTTAGGTAAATCATCCCTTTTCACGAATCTTTTGTTTGTTTGAGTCTTTGACGGGTAGGCAAATTAGGTTTGGCTTTGTTAGAAACGAAAGAAGGGCTCTTCATTTGGTTCTTTGTCTTTAGGTTTGTTCTTGGATGTATGGAGGAGTTGGAATGTCTTCGGTGCTCGGTAGCTCCGTATCCTTTGTCACCTCACTTTCCTTTTCCACCACCGGCGGTGGAATCGGAGGTCCATCGTAAGAAACACCACTACGAGTTGTAATTGCCTTGGCTTCATTCCTTGGGTTTGGAATGGTATTGCTTGGTAAAGAACTTGAACTTGAAGGTTGATTGCTATGATAACTTTGCATGAAACTGAGCATCATCTTCTGAAAATCATCTTGTTTCTTTTGTGAATCATTGTAAACTCTTTGAAAATCATTTTGGTTTCTTTGAAAATTATCCAACTTCATTTGCAAGTTATTCATGTTAGCATCGTTAGCTTTAGCATAACTTTCAAAATCCGTTTTAGACACTCCTTGAATTTGTGAAACGGGAGGTAAAGCTTGATTAATCAAAGGTTGATTTGTTGGTGGTTGGTATGGTGGTGCTTGGTAAACTTGATTTTGGTTGTTTTGACGGTTTTGGTTAAAGTTGGTTCCACGGTTTTGATTTGAATTGAAATTGTTTCCTTGGTAACGGTTTTGGTTGTTTTGGACATTTGGTTGGTTGAAACCCGGTGGTCTCATTTGACTTGCCAAATTGGATGGTTGGTTTCTTTGGAGAAAATTACCAACGGCTGCGGTTTGTTGAAATTGTTGGATGTTGTCATGAAAAATGGGAAAATCGTTTCCACCTCGAGTTAACGGACAATGATTAAAATGGTGATTTGATCCACACGTGACACATACTTCCTCAACCGCTTTGACGGGTGCGGGAGTAGTAACAACTAAAGCTTTCATTTCATTCATCATTTGTTTCATCTTGATAGTCATCTTATCCTCAAGAGAAGCGGCTATTTGTTGCATATCGAAAGAATTATTAGAAGGTGAAGAATTAGAAAGAGGAGCATCCGTACTCACTCTTGAATCACTAGCACGACTCCTTGAGTAACGAACTTTTGACTTGCTTTCAATAATCGCTAAACCTTCTTGAGGCATCTTGTCTAAGAAATTGCCACCCGCGGCGGAATCTAAGGCATCTTGATCGTTTGAATTCAAAGAATTGTAAAAAGTATCGAGTTGGTGTAGTTCCGAAAAGCCATGGTGAGGACATTGACGAAGGAGTCCTTTAAAACGTTCCCATGCTTCGTTGAAGGTTTCATTGGGCTTTTGGTAAAAAGTAATGATCTCATTCCGATAGTAAGTGGTTTTTGAAGGTGGGAAGAATTGGTTTATGAATTTTGAAACAAGGTCGTCCCATGTGAGAATTGATCTAGGAGGTTCCTTGTCTAACCAATCTCGGGCTTCACCGTCTAGAGAAAAAGGAAAAAGCAAAAGCTTAATCGAAGGTGATTGTGAGGGTCTTGTCTACCCGTAAACTTATTACTTTGCACAAGATTGATTAAAGGTTGTTTAAGCTCGAAATTATTAGCATTGATCGGTGGAACAACTATAGCATCTTCGTATCCCTCGATGGGAGCTTGTAACATTTGGGCCATTGTTCGATTGTCGGCCATTTCAACAATTGGTTCAAAATTTTCAACAACCGGAAGAGTTTGTTGTTGTCGACGTCTTCGAGATTGCGAACGAGTGCGCATAAAAAGAAAAACTAAAATTCAAAAAGCAAAACTTTACACTAATTTTTTTTTTTTTTAACAATGAATTTTAACGGTTACACGAAAGAGACTTAAACCAAATAATCAACTACTTCACGTAGCTCTCGAAATTGCTTTTCAAGGTGAGCTTATTTCGGTTAGAGTTACCATGCCAAAGTGTTAAATCTTTAGTTCGATTTGGGAACCAACAAGTTCACCGGAAATTGAAATGATAATACCTCCGTTGAGAATATTATATTTTGGTATTTTTACCAATTGGTGATTTTTATTTCTTTAATTAAAAAGGAAGATTTTTTTTTTATATTTTTGATTTTTCTATTTTTTTTATCTTTTACTTATACTAAAAAGAAAATGAAAATATATATATTTTTTTTACTTTTTATATTTTATATTTTTTTGGATTTTTGAATTATAAAACAAAAATGAAGCTTTCTAAGTCGAAAGGATCTTCAAACAAAATCAACAAACACAAAACGAAGGAATCTTGACACTAGTCCCCGGCAGCGGCGCCAAAAACTTGGTAGCAAACTGGTTAACACGTTGGGCTTATAACTGAGAGGTCGTGGGTTCGAGTGTGGGCAACCCCTTTTTGCACTTTTTTTTTACTTTTATGAAAAACTAACACTTGGAACTTAAAGAGGACACTAAAATAAGCAACTTTAATGAAAGGAACATAAGCTAACACTAACTAATAAGCCCTAAAACAGCTTATCTAAAAGCTGTTACAGAAACTAGGTGTTTGGGCTTATTCTCACTTAAGAGCTTGTAACAAGCTCATTTTAAGCTCAAAATGAAAAAGGAAAAGTTTTCTAAATAGCTTATGATTTGCTTAATCTAAAAATGCAAAGAAATCTAACCTAGAAGTGCTTTTAAGCTACTGAAATTAAGCATGACTTAAGCAAACTCAGGAAATAAGCAAAATAACTTAAAGATCCAAATAAGCTAAGAACCTTAATAAGCTAAACTGGACTCTAAAACTTAAAGGACTATTTAAACTACTTATAATCTATCTATATAAGCTGAAAAATCTAGAATCATAAGCTAAATTAACAAAGTAATATTCTTAAGTTCCTAAGTACTGTTTTTGGCTTTTATGAAATTTTATGATTTTGACAGCAACATTAAGCTAGGTAAATAAGCTAGAAAATGAAATTTAAGTCCTAATCTATATTGAGCTATACCTAGACTAAAAAAATGATAAAAGATGAGCTATTAAACCCTAACTTTGCTAGCTTAATTTGGGGCTTAAGTATCAGCAGTACTAAGTTAGTTAGTACTGCTGATGCACTTTGCACAAGTGCAAAGCTATAGTGCAGGTTACCTAAGGGTAAAGCCTGCACTAAAACACTCTTAGTGAGTGCTTGCAAACTAAAGGCAAACACCAACAACAGCTCAAAGAGCTTAGTTCAATAATAAGCTATAAAATCTAAACTCCTAAATACCCTGGTGCTGGCACTATTAAAATAAGCTCTAAACTTTTCATTTTCAAAATCTACCTTATAAAAACTCTTTTCCTAATTGTCTTAAAGGTAAACACAAGTGACTCAAGCAAAATGCACAATTAATTTTGACTTTATGAGGTCAAACACACTTAAACCAAACACCCCTTTATCATTTTGACAGGTTTTAGTTAAAGCTTATATTGCAAATCCTAATTTAACAAAGTAATGATACCAGATAAAAAACTAGCTTAAAGTACCCTAAACAAAATGAATCAATAAGCTGAATTAAAAGAAATTACTCTACAGATTTAAGCTTTCTCTACTATTTTGGTTTTCTTTAGCTTTTATGACTGTATATTTATAAAAAACTATGATCTAGGTTATGAAAAAGCAAAAAAACCAGATGGAAACCATTTGTGACTAATTAGCTAAATAAAACACAAATAAACAGTAATAAGCAAACTTAATAAGCAAATAAGCAGGTCTAAATTTAGAAACAATAAGATCACTATTTTAAAGCTAGAATAAAAGGAAATAAAAGAGAAACTTACAAACTCCTCTAGCTAAACATGAGGTCTCAATTAAGAGCAGCTACAAGCTCCCTAGCTTATTAGATAAGCTAGGGTAAAGTCCTTGGGGATCCTTCCCTTTTAGATCCCCCTTCCATAAGCTCAAATCCAATGCATTCCATGATACATGTAAGTTAACTGTTTTAAGGTTTAGGTAAGAGTAATTTTGAATTAAAATAAACTTTACTTCAGCTTATAGACTGAAAAGAGCTTTAAATGAGCTATTTAGCTTATTGAGACAATATAGCTTATTAAGAGAGCTTATGAAAAAGAAATTTGGAGAGATTAAGTAAAACTGAATTTCATTAATAAGAAAACTTGCTTACAATACTTTTAAAGGAAAATTACAAGATTAAAACATCATTAAGCTAGGAATTTCAAAATTTAAGCTACAACTAAATTAAAAGCTACGTGTAAAAAACTAACTAGATGTGTGTGTGTGAAGAGTGAGGGCTATTTATAGCTGAACAAAGAAGATTCTAGCCCTCTTGCCTTGCTCTCCAAACTTTTAATCTCATCCAATCATTTCTTCAATCATTTGAGCTTCTATTGTGGCCGTTTGATCAAATTGTGGACATCTGAGGATTGCCAGCATGTCATTCTTTGATGTGACGTTTGTGCTAGTTTTGTGAGTGAGTTTAGCACAAAAACCCACACCTCTTGTGCTTTCACCATTGCTGACGTGGTTTGTGCTTGAGAGTAAGCTAGTGATTGCCTCATGATTTACTGATTTGACCCTGCCATTGCATTGTAGACTCCATGAATTGACTTTCTTGACCCTCAATTCCAAAAAGCCCTTTGATTTTAACTGCTTGGTGAAACGGGGGAGACGAATGAACAGTAACCAATGCTTCGCGCTTTTTTTTAACTATGAAACGGGTAAAAGTCAGTTGTAACTTTGCCTTTTTGACACAAATAGTCCTTCTCTTTGGTTTTCTTATTTATAGTGTAAAATGAGTTTAGAATTTGGCAGTTTAGGTCCTTGTGGTTTATAGAAAGGAAAATGGACTAGGGTTTTGGGCTAAGTAATGGGCTTTGGATCCGGGTGAGGGTAACTTAGGGTTTTTAAGGCCCATTGAGGTTTTCTGGGCCCAATAAGGGAGGAGGGGACATTTTTGGACTTTATATCGGAGCGAGTGATAGTCATTGTTCTACATCACAAGACACAACCCATGGTGAGATTTTGAAACGAATACATGATTATTGATAACGATAATTTAATACATGCTATGAAATAAAATATAATTACAACACGATTGCCAGAACGAATAAATAACAATATAGATAAATAAGCGAGAGAATCAAAACAAGCTTTTCATTTCAAGAATAAAAGCATAATTCGATTACAACCAAAATCCAAAATAGGTACATGATCCACAATTATTTCTACTGCTAACATCTAGACCTAACCATCAGTCTAGTGTCCTACATGATCATGGTACTACTAGTCTAAGGGCGAAAACCCAAACGTCGCTCAACATACGACTCCAACCTCCTAAGTCTCTCCCGAGTATCATCACGATCCCTACGAACCTGACGAAACTCCTCCTGTGAAAGAGACATGTGAAGACGAAGACTGTTCACACGATCCCTCTTAATATCCAACATAGCACGAACCTTGAGGTTCTCCAACCTCAAGCTGTCAATCCTCTCGATCATACTAACTCTTTGTCCCCTAGCTATCAACTGATCAGCCTCCAACCGTCTCTGAGCAGTCTCAATCCCGACAATCCTATCAATACGAACCTCAGACATGTGATGGTAAAAGTCACGCACAGCATCATCCAAGTCAATCGGCATATCCTCGAATGACCTAACAATGCCATCCCTAGTACCAGACGAATCAGAAGAATCCTCTCCAGCTGGCTCTACAATCTCCTCCTCAACTATCGGTGCCAACATCGGGTTGATACCTACCTCACCGTGTCTCCAGCACTGGTGTCAGCCTCATACTCCTCTGTGTCATCCCTAACATCCCTAGGGTCAATCTCAACATGATCTCTAACATCATCCCCATCACCAATACCCAACTCTATATCAACCTCAGTCTCTATAGGATCAATCTCGGTATCCTCCTCTATGCTAGCCTCAGACGAATATGAATCTCTAAACCTCTTACGAGGTGGTAAGAGATCAATACCGGTAGGAGCTAATGATCCCATAACTGGTGTAGATGATGGTACAGAATCAACTGGGGATCTATGTAGAATACTAGTAAACTAATGAATCAACCAAGAACAATAAGTGAGATGTGGGTTGGATTGTTAGAGAGAAACTTGGATGGAATGGATGAATGTATTATGGAATGTATGAAAACAAATGGAACAACCAACCCTCTCCAAAACTAGGAGAGGGTGTATTTATACTACCATGGCCGGCCCATGGGC
>BQNB010135310.1:0-18178 GCA_026074375.1 Tanacetum coccineum | reverse complement strand
TTTTGATAAATCATTAAATCTTAGAAAAATCATAAAAAATTCAAAAATACATAAAAAATTCTAATTCTTTTTCCTAAAATTTTCATTTTAAATTTGTGATTTTTAGGTATAAAATTTGTTAAAAGTCGTGCTTTATATTTTAAATTTCAGTTTTAGCTCGCATTTATTACGTTTTGTGCATTTAAATTTTGTGCTAGTTAATTGTTTTTCAATTCATGTTATTATATTTTGTAGTGTAAACAACAATTCAAAATCCCTTTATCATTCTTAGCTCGAATCCGAATATTCCAAATTCTCAATTCACGATTTCGTTGGGACACGACCCGAGTTGTACAATACTCCCCGGCAACGGCGCCAAAATTATGCTGTGCTTGCTGATGCACTTGGCTGCTGGTGCAAAGTGCAAGAAACAAAGATGTAGGCTAGGATTTTTTAAAGCTCACTTTACTAAATTCACTAAGTGAACACAATTCTACTTAAAACTCTAAGTTGTTTGTAAAAATCCTAAAATTCTAAGACTCTTATGACTGTGAAATGCCCTGGTGCAAAATTAAGCTTATTAAGCTCAAAATTTTGTAAATCAAATAACTAGCTTTTAAAAACTGTTTTAAACTTGATATTAAAGTCTAACTCATCAACTTTATGGAAAAGTTTTGATAGGGTGTAGTTGACTTTAGAGTCAACTACACTATATCCATTCATCTTCCCGTTAATATAAAGCTGTCAAACTACTTTACACCTAAAACCTTTTAGACTCTAAAACTTTGTAAAGCTTTTTATCTACTTATGCTAGAATTAACCAATAAGCTATTTTGCTGTAAAAACTACTAGCTTTATTAAGAGAATATAAGCTAGTTTTAACTTCTATAAGGCTTAAAACTAATGCTATGACTAAATGTAAATATGAAATCTAAATGAATTTTAAGATTTAGAAAACTTAGAATAATGACAACTAAAAGCTATCTAAACTAAATGCAACAGGAATAAGCACAAGTATAAGCAAACATAACTGAAATAAGCTAAATGAAGTACTAGGTTAATTCTAACTTGGAATTGAGAGATTTTAAACTATTTTTGAAGGAATCTTCACACTGAAGCTATCAAAGAGTAGATAAGCTCAGATGTTCCTAGATGGCACCGTGCTCTAAACCCGAACTTTAAGTTCAATAAGCTGTATAGAAGCTTATTTCCTCTTTTGAAACTTAAATTGGAAACTAATGAGCTCAAGTGATCATATTAAGTTGTAAAATGATTGATAAGAGTTAATGAATGATTAAAACGAAATTTTCAACTGAATTTGAGGTTATGAACACCAAATAGCTTCAAATTAGCTTATTGAAAGCTTTTTGCTAAATTCAACTTATGAATTATGGAAATCAAAGAACACAAAATGCTTTTGGACTGAATAAAATTGCTTACAATGATTGAAATTACAAGCTTTCTAAGAAGAGTACAAGAGTTTAAATACCTCTTTAGAAAACTTGACAGTAAAATTTTGCTTAAAAAGGGAAATTACAAGAGAAAATTGTGAAAACAAAAATTAACAACCACCAAAATGATGTCTAAGGGCTGCTATTTATAGAAGAGAGGTGAAGAGAGGGAAAGAATTCCAGAGGCTTCCTTTTAATCCTAGCCCTTGATCATTGAAATTGAATTGAAGCCGTTTGATCAATTTAGTGAGGTGGCCTGGCCAATGGGGTGTTTACACGTGTTGGCTTGTGATTGGGGAGAGTGTTTGAATGACTTTTATTGTTTAAAAAGGAGCGGGGGTGGGTAAAAACGAGATTGGGCTGTGAGAATTTTTGGCGGGAAATTCTGTTGTGGGTTGTTGGGTAGTTGCGATATAAGCGGGGGTTCATTTAAATGTTTGGATAATTGGCACAATTGGTCCTTGTCTTCTATCCGCCCACTTGTAGTGTTAAAGGAGTTTCTGAAATTGCAATTTCACCCCTTGTGCTTGTATACTTCTTTTTCTTCTTTATTAAACAAAGTTTCTTCTTTTGCAACTTTAGTCCTTGAAACTTTAAAACTTCAAAGCAAGCCTTCAAACTTTGCACACTTGTCATAACTAGCCCCTTGACTTTATTTTGACCTTTGATTTCTTTTATTGCTGTGTCGGGCTGATCCGGCTGTGATCTTTGGCTGATTCTTCACTCTTGCTCTTGTCTCTTTGTCTTTTTCCCGTTTCTTGTCGGTTTTTGATCGTTTTTGCTTCTTTTTGTCTTTTTAATCCTTTCCTGCACAATTGGACACAAAAGCACACATTTTCTATTCTTTTGGCATTTAATTGGCTTTTATTTGACAAAATCCCGGGTAAATTAATGTACAATTAAGCAAATATCAGTTAGCATTTCTCCTAAGGCAAATTTCTTTCCCGTGGGTCTCCATTGAGAACCACAATCAAGTTTTCCGAAGGTGAGTTTCTTTCCTGTGGGTCTCCATTGATAACCAATATCTGTAAACAGTTTCCCCGTAGCTTTCCAAACCCTTTGAGTTTTGGACAAACTGTTATCAGACAGTTTGCCTTTTGGTTTCCAGATCTGTTTGGTCTTGTTTAAACTGTTATCAGACAGTTTGCCTTTATGCAATACAATTCTAAGTGTGGGTGTAGCATTCACAGAATTCAAGACATTAACAACACACATTCCATCACTTGCAGAGTTTACAGAGTCAGAATTCGAATTAATTACAACACGCTTAGAGCTAATGCTAGAATCAACCCGATTCACTTTTGTCCAAACTGACTTATTTGTCCTAAGGCGTACTTCTACTTCCTTCTTATTCTCCTTCTTAGCAGGCAGGATCCTATTTTTCTTTGTATTGCTTCTAGGCTTTGACCCGCTTGCTTCATTGGAATAGTTTACTCCTGTAGAGGGAAGCACAGGGATATTAGTCAGTTGAACTCTCTGGTGCACTTTGTGTCTCTGTGTGTTGCTAGAAGAAGTTCCTGGTTTTAGTCAGATGAACTCTCTGGTTGCACTTTGTGTTCTGTGTGGCTTTGCTAGAAGAAGTTTTTCCTGGTTATCACTTTAACGTAACTTGCTTTTTCTAGTAACAGGAGGAGGGAGCCTTGTTTTCCTCTTTCATTGTAATTTTAGGGCAAGTGCCAATCACACTTTCTAAACATATTACTGTGAGAATAACTTAGTGTATCGGCAAGCAATTTAAGGTTATAGTGAACTATTCACAGTGGTTTTACTACTCTAGCTTTCCTCTACAATCTCCCTATACCTTTTCTACCTCTCCTTAGGATGGCCGATTTAGTTTATATATGAGCACTACTATTGTTTAAGGGGATGTGGATGGGTTTTACGTCTATGGTACAGTGCCAGGAGGCAAGAACTTTTGGTTTGGACATTTAGTCACTGGTGAAACAAGGCGCTTTGCTTCGCAATTGAGGCTTTTAGACTCTCAATTCATTCTTTTTGGTAGGATGTCTTTTCAGTTGTGTGAGTACGCAAGATCTTATATTGAATACAAACAGGTCCTGTTAAGGTTGTTAACCTTTTCTAATTCTATCTATGTCGCAATTTATTTTGTTCTAATAAGTGCAGGGGTAACAATCTACAGCTCTATAAGGCTCATGGACTTTGGCTTTCACATTAGTGACTAATCTTTTCAATTGTACAATCACGTTATCTTTTCTTTGTAATCTGTATGTTCGTGGTTCTTTGATTTTAAAAGAACGATCTGAAATCAGGAGCTTCCGGTGATGCTTGTGATTTTTTATTATCAAATTTTCTTGAAGATGTTGATACTTTAATTGACAGATTTAGGTATTTCCACTTTTTGTTTTGAAATTGTTTTGACCATCATGAACTTTTGACACATCAGCTTCTATGATCTAGACTAACGTGTTTTTTGCCACATCATTCAGCCTGTTGAGTCGACATATCTTTTAACTTTCTGTTTCTCTCTTTTCATGTGAAGGTTTTTCTGTGCTTTTTATGCACTTGGCGTGTCCACTGCTTGGCGGTGAATCGGTGGCTTGATGGGGTGCTTATTTGGGACATGGACTGGTAGGGTCGGACGGTTTGTGGGACTGGGGGATCGCACCCACACACACACAAACAGCAACTAGGAAGATAGGAATAAAATAAACACTCCACAACAACACCACACAACCAACACATCCCAGACACTGCCCACCCACCCCCCCCCCCTCCCCCTGTCCGGACCCCACCCCCCCCCCAACCAACCCCACCTCCCACCCCCCCCCCCCCCCACCCCTCCCCCGCCCCGCCTCTGCCCCAAACAAGTGTTCTTTAAGAGTTTTGAAAAAGAATAATCAGTGAAGGTAACATCTTTTCGTTTGCTAAATACCTCTTTCCCACCTCTGTCAGGCCTGATGGGAGTGATTTTTCCCTTTCCCGGTGGGTTCATATGTTTGCAAGTTTTGTTAAATCAGTTAAAAAGTTGTGTGTAGTACGATAAAGATTAATCTTCACTTGACTTTAGTGGAGAATCTTCTGGGGACAAGTTGTAAAGGAGTATTGGGTTGGTACACTGTCAATGTTGAATTGGTGTTTCGAGCTAGGGTCTCAGCCTTTTTTCTGTTGTCAATCTTTGGACCAATATTTCTGTTATGGGGTCAGATTTCTTTGGGGTAGGCAAAGGTTGCAAGAAGGTTCTTTTTGCGTAATCGTGGGAGAAAAATCTAAGCTTTTGATTTTCCACCACATAGAGGGCCTTTGCATTTTTAACGCATTCTTTTCCTAGTTTATCTGCATGCTCTAACGCACGTGTATCCTTGAATCTTGTATGACAGTGGGGTGTATGTATTGGTCGTGACAGGCCATCATGTACCGATTACACACAGCAGACTGAGCGTGTCTTTTATAGCTATTGCATACTTGTGCTTTTTGCAATCATAAATAATGATTTTGGTTGTACACAACATTGATTGTTTTGAGCCGACTTGACCCTGTTTGTATTATCATCTTCTATATTATCTTTTTTCTTCTTTAAGTCAAAAAATGCTTCATGGGGATTGGTATTCCTTTTGTTTATATTTCTTTTTCATAAGTTGTTACTTCTTCTTGTCTTTGACTTATAATGTACAACTGTAGAACTAAGGAGTATTTGTGCTGATTGAAGTTCTGATTTTATATGAAGTTTCCTTTCTGTTTCGGTCCGAGATGATTAATTCTCATTTGCTTTTTAATCATTTTTTTCTTTCTCTATCAGTTAACTCAAAATTTTGCCTGTTTTTCGTATTCCCCGTACCTGTTACTGATATCTCGCAAGTTCAGATGTTGGTCATTGAGTCATTCATTACATTATGGCTGGCTTAATTTGTTATCTACTTTGTAATCCCTGTTCATGCATTTCATCGAGAATAGACATTTTAGTGCTTCCATTTCGGACTGAACCTGTAGAGGCTACATTATCATTGACTTACATGTGCTTTGTGTCGTCCACTTACTGTTCAGACGGGAATAATATACTATCACTCATATAGTACAGCATCAGAGTCAACTAACGTAGTTGTTGTTGTACATCGTTTTGTTCTCGTGTACATCTTGTATACTTCATCATTATGGTCTTTCAATGGATCTATTGGTTACTTGTACCTTCAAGTGGGATTATTCGAGTCGTATGATGGCCTGGCTTCATCGTATTTGGTGGTCTTCAGATGTGAGGCATTGCCAGATAATTATGGTCTGTGAAATGGGACCCTCATTCTACATCAGAGTCGAATGCATCACATTCTATCAGCTTCAAAAATCGTGATCCACATTAGTGCCATATCATTCTCGGTTGAATCACAAATTCATACATCAACGTTGGTGTGTACTTGTTCCCCTGCAAGAAACAACGACTGTTATTTCTTCATCCAGAACTGCTCCTTTCTCTGGGATTGCCAATTAGTAGCATCTTGTCCTTGGAAGTAGTTTGAATTTGAAGTCGCTTTGGCCTTGGACGTTCACGTGCTATGTGACCTAGTTGTCGTTACAGTTGTTGCACTTGATGGGTTTCACTTGACCAGATTAATCATGTTGTGCTCCTCTGTTTCGGAGTTCCTTCTTTTCCGGCCACACCAATTCCCTCTAACCATTGTTTCTGTAATGGTCTTCCTTGATAGTTGATTGTATCTTCCACGGATGTCTGGAACCACAACTTTTCCCGTCTTATCCTTAAGGTTGGTTCCTTGCATTTGATGAAGCTCTTAGTTGTTTAATTGTTTGTTTGAGGAAGATGTGATTGTGTGTGTGTGTGTGTTTGAGTGAGGAGGGCAAGTGAGTTGGTTAAACTTTCAATTCAGGTTTTCTGTTGAAGATACTTCCTGAGTTCTTTGTAAAGTGTCAGAAGGACATGGTTCTGTTGAGTTTGGAGTATTGGAATGATCATGTTGAATAACTGTGAGTTGTGGCGTCCGACACTAGTGCCAATGGATCAATATTTGGTTGACCGAACCTTTCTTGCATTTTTCTTTCTCTTTAGCATGCACTCATGTTGCTTTAGGTAGGGCATACAAATAATGGCTTGTTTGTCTTTTTTCTATCCTCTGTTAACGTTTTTACTTCAGTGATGTATTCGTCTCACTTCAGGCTTAATGTTGGTTCACAATATTTGGAGTTAAGTGCTTCAGGGTCATGGTCATCTTGATGGTATCAGTGCATTTTTGAGCTTCGTGGTTAACAGATAGGTGATGCCGGGGTTTGCCGGATCAACGGGGTGGGTCGGTTGTGTGATTTTCTCATGCGTTGTGTATGAGAATTGCCTGTCATTTTCCTTTGTTAACTCAGTACCTTCCAGAATCTCTTCACATTTTCCCAAAATGTCTTTGGCGTCTAGTATAGTGATTGATTGAGTGAGTAGATGTCCTTTGGATTACCCTGTGCATGTAGGATATTGGTTGCACGATTGTCAGCTGTATAACTTTCTTTTTCTTCTATGAGCCTGGTAGGTCGTTAAGGTGACTCTAGCACGTTTCTGGACCTTGTGGAACTGCAACCCTCAGTTCCTCCAGTATAAAATCTGAAAACCGTTCCCTCTGAAATGGTCCTTCATTAATGGACTTCATAAATATCTCTCCAATATCTTTCCTAGAAGTTACAGACGAATACGTTGTTGCCCAAAGATTCAAAGTTGTTTTTTCTTGTTATTTTTCAAGCATAGGTGGGTGTTCAGAACCTATACTGGATGTCTTCTTGCATTCTAGTGACATCTTGTATTATTATGATATGATATTTTTGATCCGTGTTCAATGATTAGTGAGTGTCGTTAAAAGTGTTGAGAGTTAATGTGTTACGTGTTTTGTTTTAGTGATATTTGAATCCGGTTTGAAGTGTTTCAAAATTTTGAGGGATAGAAGCTCAGACTCGCCGGCCATTTTTTGTTTAGGCTTTTAATTATCAAACCGCTAGCAAGAAGTATAAGCAACCCGCGTGGATTTTTTTAAGGAAACCTGTACTACTCGATGACACAAAACTCGCTCTTGCCAAGCAACCCGCGCGAAGAGTTTTTAATAATCCGCCTTCTGTTTTTTTTGCGAAGAAATTTATTTGATAAATACGCCGTAGATTTTCCCCTTTAGTGTTTTCAAACGCAGAGTTTCCTTAAGGAATTAGTTATGTTAAAATAGTTCAAACCCGCTGGACAACTGGGTATTAAAATCCGCTGTTAAGCAATAATTTTCCGTGTGTATTTAACAAATCGCCTTTCTTTGGAGCAACTCGCGCCTATTCAACACGTGTGTGTAAGTTATGATTCCGCTGCTCTTTGTTAATTCAACTCGCCGCTTTAGCAACTCGCCATCTTCTGTATAGCAACCCGCTGTGTGTCAGAGAGGTTGGTATACCTACTATAATAAAATATATTTGTTGTCATGCCAAACGCCGTGAATGTGTAATTCTGGCAACTCTCCACGAAAACAACGACGTTTTTCACACAAAATATACTATAAATCACCCTTTTGAACGATTTTGTTGATTTCGATTGCGCTACACAATATCCTAAAAGGTAATAACAACTAGGAAAACACCCATACTTCATCATTAAAACCAACAAAATTCGGAGATCTTAATTGTAAATCTCTGTGTGCTAAAACTTTTCTAATATGGCCACATTTTCGAGCTAAATCTCAAGCACAAAATTCGCCACATACATCGATCATTCATCCATAAGCTCTGATACCAGTGGTATTTCTTTATCATAACACTGGTTCGCTTCTTGGGATCGGGCTAGTTTTTAGAGAGGAGAAACACTAGAGGAGTGAATAGTTTTAGAGGTGAGAAAGTGTTTCTTGTTAATTGATTATTTGACTAGCTTGTCTCTTCCAAAGTTTGGAAGGGACTATCGGACTTTATTTATAGTACATACAATTATCGGGAATTTGAACCCGACCTTTAACAGAAAAAACGTACGTATATACTATAAGCTATTAAACTACGAGCTATATAAAACAGTAAAATACACGGGGTGACCGAGTCTTTTTCTAATATCCAACAGCTAAGCAAATAGACGTCGAGCATATAGACAAACATAAAGGCATATAATTGCATTACATGGGAGCAAGTTATCATCATGAAACTTCAAAGCACATATGTGAGGTGCATTATGTCTAGATTGACTAAGGAGAAGCCTAATTTCTACTTGCTTAGTGTACACTCCTAATAAAATACAAAGTCCATCAATGTAGACTATCATTATACATATTTAGAAAGAGCCATTTAATCAAATTAGAGAATAGATATGAGACTATCACTAGTGGTGCTCAATTCAGGCTAAACACAGCCATTTTTACGGGTTATACCACGAACCCAACTTCACTCTTGGAAGCAATTCAACCGTTAGGTTAAATTGAATTTCTAGTACAATAGATTCTCCAGTAGTCATTCTCATGTTAGACAAAATATAATTTCTATATTTGCCTAATGAATTGTAGCAAAGATAGAATTTGTATTATCTTTTCATAGAGGGCCTAATATGACTCAACTAACATGCTTTAATTTTGGTTCGCATAATCCTAATCAAGATGTGTGGAATTCTAAGGTTAAATGAGAGAGCAAGCAAGTTGTAGTATGTATAAGAGAGAATGAGTCATCTAGGACCTAGGAGTATGCTTAAGAGTGACAATGTGTAATACTCTACAATGAGAGTGTTCAAAGAATGCACCTTTACATGTCTTTTATGAAAGAAATCCAATTAAGGTTATTTACCTTAATAGATCTTGTGAATGTTTCTTTATAGAAATAATAATGATTTATTAAAGGTTAGTTACATGTATGTTGGACTTTTAAGCAGGTGATTCACAAGAGGAAGATGTTTTAAATCTAATGCCATAGGGCGGATATACCTAAACCGAAGATGTTTTAAGTTGTGCTTTTGAATTGTTTGAGCAAAATTACATATGCTGTGCATTTGCTCATGCTTTGCTTTTCAGGGATGATGACTTTACCAATTGCATTGCAAGGTAAATTACTTGAATATTTTGGACAAAATATTCAAGTCGTCAATCCTACTTCATTATGTATTTTATGCATATATTTGCCAAATATTTGGAACACAACTATTGGACAACTAGACTAAATATGACATCATTTACACAAGTGTGAGTTATGATCCGATGCATATTCTTATCGTCTTAGAAAAGGATGTAGTTATTTTCATATCAATCGAGTGTGATTGAGTATGTATGTTTAAGATAATATATCCTGTTACATTTTGATATAATCTCAAAGCTAGACAAACAAGAATCCGATTTCTTGTCCATACTCAAAAACTTGTCAATTAGATTCGATAATAACATCAATCATAGTTTGAATAATGAGTTGATATATATTTGAAATCTTTCTTGACCCTCACGAACACTCTTTTAAAAGAAGACAAATAAAGATTTTCATAGTGTGTTCCACTAATCCTAAGACTAGTTGTAAGTGTGAGGTTGATGAATAATGACAAGTTAATTTCTTACTTCAAGATTGTCATATATTTTGCTTGTGCGAAAAACTATTTGTTGTTATGCATCGTATGCATAGTTTTTGACATTTTATTAGTGTATGAATGATTTTTCTAACCATTTTAATACAAAACACATATTTTGTAAAATACTATATGTTTATAAAAAGAATATAATTATGTGTGTGTGTTAGAACAATGCAAGCACAAGCAAAGTTTAAAAATACATTTTCTTTTACTTAATTACCAATGTATTAATACAATCTTTTATTTTGTTTAACCAACCCAAGGTCAAACACCGCAAGATGATGAAAAGATTTAGACATCTTGTTGGAAGAGAGTTAATGTGTTGGAAATATTTTAGTGACGGATTTTAACATATTATCTTAGGACATTATTTTTCCACACACTTGACAAACTATTTAACTCTCGTTTCTAAATGGGTTACTACACTCAAAATAATCTACAAGATGTTTATGTAACACTTGTAAATATAGTGATCTATGCCTATATGCAATGCACAAACAATTTTGCAACTTAACGCAAGAAATCTAGCGTAATTCCTATTAGGCATAATCCGAAAACTAGTAACATACAAATAGCATACATGGCACATGTGTTTAGATATATAATTAGCTCAATTACAAATAGTAATGATTACTTATTAATATCTATTAACCAAGTTGAAACAAAAGTTAAACACACATAATCATCTAGCATACACATAAGGATATTCGTCGTCGTTTTGTGTATTAGATATAACGATGTATACATAGCTTGATTTTATTTGAAAACAAAAATAGTTTCCTCCCCATTTTAAAAATTAATCAATATCAATGTTTTCAAGGATAAGTTGACTAGTAATGCTCGACTTGAAAGAAAAGGTAAACTACAAGTTTTACGTCAAACCGAAACATATAGTTTTGACCACTATATAGTATTTTGCATTTCTGACTTGCATTCTAACTGACTTGAGTTTAGAATTAAAACTGTAAGTATTTTAAATGAAACTGAGACTTAATTATCTCGAATGGCGGGTGACACGTACTTCTACGGACGTTTACGTTGATTTTAATATGCTTTTGTCGAAGCTTGCCAAAACAAACGAAACAGACAGGCATGGTCGCCCCCAAAAAGGTGACGCCCCAGTTCAAAAGAAGAAAAAATAACTGGATACCACAGTATATAGTTGGGCCGCCCGAATAACATTTATGGGCCCCTTACCCACCACGATGACTCCTCCAAAAACACTTTTTTGTCAAAATATTAATTGTAACTTAATTGTATAACATAGGACTTTAAAAAGTTGTTCTCAGCACAATGAAATTTGTGTTATTATGACATCATTTCTACGTCTTACGACTTAAAAGAAACAAAAGTTGACACTTCCAAGTTCTTTTTGGAGAAGTAATTCTCCTTCAACAGCTAAAATATAAGTCGAAGTAATATTTAATAACAAAACTAGTACAAATCGAAAACAACAAAACACTTCCATTATTTAGTTCCCCCTTCAAGGTAATTTGTACATGGATTGTACTCTACATTTAAAAACCATTTGTTTTGAAAACAGTCAACGACGTGCTCCTGATACAATTATGAAGCCCGAAGAGTGGAGGGTTAGGGGTAGCAGAGACGGAACTCAAGGGGTGAATTACGTTACATTATGAAAACTTTACATAGTCAATAACAAAAATACATCCCATAACTCTTATCTGCGTTCCTCTAACATACTTTTTTATACGACTTACTTATTATAAAAAAATGTTTTGGCTCGTTGATGTTTGAAACAAAGCCATGCTGTATTCACTATTGTTTTGTTTCAGGAATCTAATTACAAACTCACATCAAATTATAAAGCTTACTTATCACTTAAACACATTAATCGTCATCCTGTCACAAAACATACATTTACTTAAACGCATTAATCGTCATCCTGTCACAAAACATACATTTACTACACAAAAAAGGTTAAGCATTTATGAGAACGACCTGCATTGTACGATGTTTCACGAATTAATTTCAACATTGACGTGCCTGTTCGACGAGTTTATGGGAAATTCAGTGGTATTTCTGAAGGTATTGTTAATTTATATGGTTCATGGAATTTAACTTTATACATGTTTGTTTGTTACAGCTTATCCAATTATATATCATTTCACATGTTATTTTATCAAGCTAAGCCTTTTTCTCTTTTACCTGCAGAATACTTCGATCGACGCCCTAACTTTCGAGTTCAAGGACTGTCATAGCCATTGTTACGGCGCATAACCGAAAAGAGAATTGCAAGCACACAAAATAAACAGCAAAACCTGTTTACTCTATTAAAATAAAGTTTTTTAAATCCAATATACATATGGGAAATAGTTGGTACATACTCCATTTATCTAATTGGTGACTGTATTAACTATCAGTTAAAAGACGTCAAAAAGTGAATCAACACGCCTTTGGATTCCCACAACAAAAATAAGATCATCAAAACCAAAAACTACATTATGCACTTATGCAACTTTATTTACTTTTTATTTATTTGACGATTTGTCTCATTACACATATGTTCCATTTGTACAAATCTTATATTTCCAATTGCATAAAATCAATGTGTTTCTATGTAAAGTCTATTTACGTATAATCCAATTCATTATCTATTTGTGTGGACTCTATGTGAAATCTCTTTGAAATACCCGTTGTCACACCCCGACATAGGCGGAAACACGGGTTTGCGACAAAGAATGATAAATCATAACACAAGATACATGATAGAAGAAAAACTAAAATCATAATTGAAAAGTGTTATGAAGATCGTTCAACCTCAGTGACAGACTTGAGTGAAGTCCCAATCAAGAACACATCAAATAGTCTCCACAAATGCAACCAAATACTCACGCAGGGGTCCATACTAGTCTTAAAACAACAATTCTCAATTTCTTAAGCTCAACATAAAGCTACATGCAAAATCTCTCAGAACGCAATCCCATACCGGATGCTCTTAATGTTTGTTGAAGATTGGGGGCTAAAACTTGCAACACATCTTCATTGATCATTCTCAACACCTGAAAATAATACTCGAAAAGGTCAACAATTATGTTGGTGAGCTCGTAGGTTTGATAGAAAACCCGGTCGCTGTGCCAATATTTTAATAGATGAACAATGTGCAATAATGACAGTAACACAATGCAACACGTCCGACAAGAGAAACGGACCTGGGGGGAGGGGGGGGGGGGGGAGGGGGGGTAGTCCATTAATGTCTATTTCAGATATACGTTTCAAAAGATTTTTCCTAGATGATGCATAGGTCAATGCGTTGTAGTAAGGTACCCCTTAACGTTTCCATGGTGTGAGGTTGAATCGACTTAGATCAAAATAACACACTCCAATTCTACTTAGTATCAAATTACAATATACTAATTAGGTTAGAACATAGATAAGTAATATAAGATAACTAAATAATAGTCATACAAAATATACTTCGGTAAATTCATTCGGTAACCTTATTTACCTTAATAAATTGCATAGCTTATAGGAAATTAAACGTTTATTTTCATAAAACAACTTAGAGAAGTTTCATATTTTATATTTATAAAATATATATACTTCGTCTTTTAGTCGACTTATCAAAATAATAATATTTTATTATTTTGTCGTAAAAGTAAGTTTTTGAATAAAAATCTAAGTATAGAATTTTTATAAAATTTCGACATGACCCTAGTCGTTTATACAATGTTTTCCAAGGTTTTAAACCTTAATTTTAAACATTTTCCCTATTGGGTAGGGGGAGGCGGGGGGGGAGGGGCGTTGTTTCCAAAGAAGCCAAATTCTATATCTCGCAATGTTTACCAAAACGTATTTCCCCCAAAACGACTTTCAACATCATTACATAAACATATTTCACCTTCCAAAAGTCTGTCAAAACCCTTAAAACGACTTATTTTCTCTTATTGGGCCTTAAGGCCCAAATAGAAATCCATTAAGTTATTTGTAGATATAAGATACGATTTAGGCCCAATACTAAAGCCCATTAGTAAAATATAAGACAAAACGATAGTCACTGATATGTGTGAAAACACATATCCGTTTTATATCAAAAATGACCTATAAAAGACAAAATTGTGCTTAAAATGCTTGTATATTGCTTGTTTTGTCTTTATGATTATGTAGGTATGGATATAGCAAAAATCGCATAAAACGGTCAAAACCGGATAAACACGAACACGAGAACGGATAGAGTGCACAAGAGCCGAGATTGGATGCAAAGAAGGGGTAAAAGGCATCTCAGTCACCCTTGTCAAAAGTCAACCGTCGGGAGTGGGTAGGGGGGCGGGCCCTTGGCAACAAAGTCAACTCACTAAATGATAAAACCCAAAAATTCCCAAAACAGCCCCTTATTGTTAAACATAATTCATAAAAAGCCCCTAAAACCATAACACCGTAATCTTTTATTAATAAAAGATAACGGTCGTTAACTTCTTTTATTAACTTTAAAAACCCTAAAGGGGGGGGGGGGGGGAGCAATGTTAACCTACACGGTGGCCCAAAACCTTTGTAAAGCCCAAAGTCAACATTTTTACCCGTGTTCAAAGAAAAATCAAACAAAGATATAAAAGGTTAAAAAAGGGCGTGAACCTTTTTTACTATTCATTCATCGTCTTCACGAGTTACCTAGCTCAAAACAAGGGGTAAATGCAAATCAAGTACGTGGCCAAGTAATTCAAGTGCTAAGGTCCAACATGGCAAAAGAATACGTCACCAAAGCTCCTTATTGGTCCATTTGTACAAAGGAGGTCATGCGGGTCTGACAAGAAACACATCAAGGACAAAGAATTTGCACTAAAGTAAGTGTAAAAAAAGCACACAATGGCTCTGACACACGGAATGCCACGTTGGCAATCCGTGTGATCAAATCTAATCCTACGGGTACGATTGAGGATCCAATGATGAGGGAAGAATCAAGGGCCAAGATCAAATGGATGAGGAGCGGGCTAGACTCCTAGAAGCTTCATTTACAGGCTATAAAAAGCCCCTCACATTCACACACAAGAAAGGAGTTTTTAGAATTTTCAGCTTATTTTGTATTTTCTTTTCAAAATGTCTTAGTTTAATCTTTGCTTAATGTAATTTCGATTTCAAGTATTGTATTCAGCTTTTCATTAATAAGAATCAAGTTTTCCTTGTTTCACACTTACTGTGTTTAAATCTGTCTTACTTAATGCAATATGGTTTAAAAATTTCAATAAGCTCTTAATAAGCTACTTAAGCTAGTCATATGCTCATTTAAGCTTAAATAAGCTCATTCATACTCAAATTCTCCCCCAAATATACCACAGCTATTAATTGGATGATGGACCAAACATGGATGGGTCCATAGACTTTACTGGCTTATTTTCAATAAGACAGAGCTTGTAGATTTAAGCTCATTTGAGCACCTTTAATCCCTGTTTAGAGTAAGGGATCAAGTAAGTTTCATTTTTTCCCTTTAAAGCTTTAATTCTGCAATCTAGCTTAATACTGCTTATTTTCTGCTTATAATTGTTTAGATTTGCTTAATTCTGCTTATTATTGTTAATTGATGCTTATCTAGTTTAATTGTTGGTTTAAAATCCTAGTTTACATATTTTTGTTCTAAAACTGTCAAAAATCCATAAATAATAACATAGTTTTTAGCTTATTAATTCTGGCTTATTTAATTGTTGTTATATGCATATTAGGTCTGTTGAAAGCTTTTAAATATCTGGTATTTAGAATTTTGGCTTTCAATCTCAATTTCATAAGCTTAAAATGGACTTTAAAGGATTTAAGGGGGTGTTTGGCACAAGCAGTTCTAACTAAGGTTAGAACTGCTTGAGTCATTTGGTCTCTTAGGTTCATTTTAAATTTCATTTTTAGTTTTATTAGGTTAGATTTTAAGTTGATTATAAGTTTGATTCAAGTTTTCATAAGAATTTTAGCTTATAGTTTGAAACTGAGATCATTTGCTCAGGTTCATTAGTATTTTTAGCTCAAGATTAGTTTGGTTGTTATTATAGCTTTAGTTGTCTTAGTTTTAGTGATCTTAAGTTGTTTGAATCAATCTCTTAGGCCTGCACTTGGTAGTATTTAGTTTTGGTACATTTGAGTGTCAATTGCATCAGCAGTTTTAAAGCAAAAACAGCCAGATTCAATCTTAGTTTTCATTGAGTAAAAGTAGTTTTTAGCATTTGATTTTCATAGCACTACTAGTTGATAGGTCAATCTAGATAGTTTAGGTCTTATTTTGCTTTAAAAAGTTTATTTGCTTATCTGTTTTTAAGCTAAAAAGTTGTCATTTGTCTTTTCATAAAATTTTCAAAAACCAAAAAAATACTTAATTCTGTCTGCACACCCTTTTTCATTCAGCTTTTTGATTAAGCATTTGAGTTTCAAAATACTTTTCAAAGGTAGTTTTAGAAAGCTTATAGGTCAAGCTTTAAGGTGGTATAGGTCAATAAGCCATAAGGTTCATTTTCATGTTTAAATTTAGGCATAAAGTCTGCTAGTTGATGGTTGGTTTGAAGTTTCCATTAAGAGCTTATTTTGATTTTCTAGCTTATTATTGCCTGTTCTTTATGCTTATTTCTAGCTTAGTTTAGCTTATTAGATTAGTTATTAAGTAGCTTGTAGCTTATTTGGTCTGTTTTCATCTTATCTTAGTTATCTAGCTTATCAAGTTTAGAAAAAGCAAAAAAAATAGTTTTAAGAGATTTTCTATCTTTTTAAGCCTTTACCAGCTTATTTCTTAAGTTTCAAAAATAGTTGCTTTTATTAAAATTGCTTATTTTCATCTTTTCTACAACTTTGTTTTTTAATTTTTTCAAAAAAAAAAAAAGGCCCCCGACCTCAACATCCTCAACCTTTATAGCAACACAACACCACACACCTCACTACCAACGTGCCCTGGGGTCTTTTTCATTCTATGTTTACAAAATTTATTATTTGAATACGTTTTAGTCCTATTTAGTTAATAAGCTGATTTAGCTTATTACACAGCTTATTCGATAAGCTGTGTAACCAAGCTTATTTTTCCTAGGTCCCTCTTAGTTCAAGCTATTTTCTATAATTTTTTCAGAATTTTTATAGCTAGTTTAGTATTTTTAAACATTTATTTTTATTAAAAACTTTAAAAAATCATAAAAAATAGAAAAATAATCAAAAAAATATAATTCTTTTTTAGAAAATTTTCTTTATTCATATAGTTCCTAGGAAAAATAGTTTTGTTTCCGTAGGGTTAAAATTGCAAAATTTCATTCTTTAAAGAACGGGATTCGTTTTCGTTCACATTTTTCGTGTTTTTAAGCTCATTTCAATTCCGTTTTCGTTTTAGTTTTCTTTAAACTTACTTTTTAGTCAATTAGAGTCTATTAAAAGAGAAAAAATTCATTTTAGGTTTAATTTTGGAAATTTAGTTTTTTTTAATCACCGTTTAGGGTTCCCGTTTAGCATTTTTTAGTTTAATTTCCCGTTATTAAAGTTAAGTATAATTGTCCTTTAATTTGCTCACTTTTAGGATTTTAGAAAACAAATCATTTTCAAACCAATTCAAATCATTGTCCAAACAACAAACGTGGTCTCAATTTCATAAATCTTCGAGGAATACGACCCGGTAATCACTTACCGGTAAATATACGTATTATTATATATAATTGTGAGAATTTTCTTTTCTTCCTTTGTCCTCAAGGGTAGTTTGGTCATTTTCTATACTTATATTATATTTTATTACATGTATAGATTAACTGCAATCACCGATCAAAGAGCATTCATTGGAGGAGTATGGAGCGACAATGGAGAATATGAGATGGAAAAGACTAAAGATGAAGCTTGCCTTGTAGCTCAAGCGCCCGATGAAATATGCTTAGGAGTAAACTTGGAACCCGATGAATGGATTAAAGATAGTGGATGTTCAAAACACATGACCGGTAATCGAAAGTTTTTTTCTTCTTACAAAGCATACAACGGAGGTAACGTAATTTTCGGAAGCAACTTACACGGTAAAATCATAGGCAAAGGTACGATTTCTCAAGACTCCTTAATAATTGAAAATGTTGAGCACGTAGATAACTTAACTTATAACTTGCTTATTATAGGTCAAATATGTGATAATAAGTGCAAAATAATATTTACTGAACACGATAGCGAAATAATCAAAAATGAAAAAGTTATAGGTAAAGGAATTAGGAAAGGAAGATTATATGTAATGAAACTAGGAAATAAACCGAAAGACAAAATATGCCTTGCAACATTAGACAAAAATTCCACACTATGGCAT
>BQNB010135309.1:0-17300 GCA_026074375.1 Tanacetum coccineum | reverse complement strand
AATTCTTTTATGCTATAATTCAAAGCCTAATTATGTGTGCCTATTCCCTAGTGAGAATTCACAAGATGCATCTAAAATCAATCCTCATGAACCAAATTGTCACTCAATAGAATACGTATTTGTTTGTTTGTATATAAACTGTATTTGACAAATCTTAGCAGAGCCATGGCTACTACTGCTGCTCAACAAGTTTCTCTTGACAACGCCTTGGTACCACTTGAGAAACGAGTCGAGATCGGCAAGTGAAACATGAGAATTGATCTTGTAAAGACTCAGAAAGAACCCACCTATCAAGTTGTCTTGGACGCTCTTGCACTCACCACTTGCTATCCTGCTTTCCTTATCACTGCAGATGTTCCAAAGGTATATATGCAACAGTTTTGGTTCACCATCAACAAGAAAGACTCAACTACTTACCGGTTCAAGATTGATAAGAAAAGGTACATATTTGATATGGAAGTGTTCAGAGAGATCTTCCAAATCTGTCTTAGACTTCCGAAACAAGACTTTGATGAACTCCCATCATATGAAGAAATTGTCTCCTTCATCAAGGAACTTAGCCACAAAGGAAACATTATATCAATTACTGATGTGGTAGTTGATTAGATGCACTAACCATGGAGAACCTTTACTTCCATCATCAACAAGTGCTTATCTGGGAAAATAACAGGTCTTGACAAGATGCGTCTGTCAAGAGCTCAAATTCTTTGGGGAATGTACTAAAAAAAGAATGTTGACTTTGTTGAACTACTTTGGGAAAACTTTGGGAAGGCTATCATCAACCACTTCATCACCAAAGATAAAACATCTCCATGAGGAATAGATTGTTCATGCATACTGCTCGGGATGACTGTGTTTTAAGTACTATGAGATTTGTTTCCAAATCTAAAGACTTTCAAGTATATGGAGCACTACTTCCTGAAGTAATGACTAATCGGAAGATGTGAAATTCCCCTGCCTATAAGACTTATCTTGCATACGCTACTGGAACTGCAACTCCCAAGAAAGCAAGAAAGTTCAAGAGATCTGCTTCTCCTTCGAAGAAGAGAACTCTTGTCATAGTAGACGAGGAAGAACCTAAACCTGCTAAGAAAGTTGTGTCCTCTCAGAAGCCATCTAGAAAACAGCCAGCTGGTGTTGTCTTCAGAGATACTCCTGGCGAGTCAGCGTCAAAAAAAAGACACCAACTATAACTGATAGAAGCAAAGGCATCAACTTGCTTTCTGATGTTGCTGCACTTGAAGCAGCTCAGTTAAAGAAGGTCTTGAAAAGAAGTAAACAGGATACAAGCATTCATCAAGTATGCGGCTTAGGTGATGGAACTGGTTCTAAACCAGGGGTTCCCGATGAGCCAAAAGGCAAATCTGTTGACACAAATAAAGGAACTGGTTTAAAACCAGGGGTTCCTGATGTGTCCAAAGTTGATTCGTCTAAAGCCGAGTACAAATCATGGGGTGATAGTGGTGATGAAGCCATGTACAAGATGATGATGACGATGTTCTCGAAAGTGATGATGATCTTGAACATTCTGATGATGAACGAACTGATTCTGAGAATCAAAAGTCAACTGAAGAAGATGAAGAATCTGATGATATGTTCGTACATACTCCTGAAGACTATGTACCAACTGATGATGAAACGAATAATGAAGCCAAAGGTGTAGATGAGGAAGAGTATGAAAGGATCCAGAGAGAGTTGTATCATGATGTCAATGTTAGATTGACATATGCTGAACAAGATGATGAAGGCAAAGAAGATGTAGAAATAACTAATGCTACTCAGGTAGTTCAAGAAGCGAGAATTGCTCAAGCTCAGGTTACAGCTTAAGCTCAGGTTGCAGCACAAGCTCAGGTTGCTACACAAGCTACACAGATTGCTACTACTAAACTTCAGCTTGTAAGTTCCAATCGTTCTGTCTCTTCCACATTCACAAATGCGATGATCAACCTCGAGAATCTTAATGCCGGTGAAACCGAAGCTATCTAACTGTTGGATATTGTTGTTCAACACGAAGCTCCGTATACCTCACCACTTCTCACTATCCCTGTTTATGTAATTTATGAACAACCTGCCATCAATTCATCTGATACTGTCACAACTGATCCAGCACCAACCATCTCTTCACTCCTTTCCTCACTCTACCCTGCACTTTAACAAATAACACCAATCCCAACACCAACAACAACTGAAGCTACAACCATAGTCACTGTTGTTCTAGAATCTAAAACCCTTGTTTCTCTCCAACTAAGAGTAACCAACATGGAGAAGGAAGTTTAAGAACTCAAAAATGTTGATAACTCCTCTATAGTTATTTCAACAATCAAATCTGAAGTTCCTAATGCTGTTAAAGAATTCCTTGGAACCAATCTGGATGATGCTCTATATAAGGTGCTCAAGAAACACGATGCTAATATCATTAAGGAATTCTCAGTTCTCGCAGAGATTGTAGAGAGGCTCACTCAGCAATATCTACCTCAGCAAAGCATTAAGAAAAGCACAAAAGAGATCCAGAAAATCAAGTTGGAGCATGCAAGCAAACAGCAAAGGCCTAAAGATACTATCACTTCAGATGATACCGATGCACTTGAAGAATTTGATCAGAAAACAACCTTATTTAAAATAATGACTAAGACCAAGTCTTTCAACAAAAGTCCAAAGCATAGAGCCTTATATCATGCACTCATGCAGTCCATAATTAAGGATGAAAATGCTATGGACAAAGGTGTGGTTGATCAATTAAAGAAAAGGAAACTGGATGATGCTGAGAAAAATGAAGGCCCTTTCGTTGGATCAGACCGAGGGTTAAAGAGACAGAAAACAAGCAAAGACACTAAACCATCTAAGAAGGCCAAGTCAACTGAAACTTCCAAAGGCACTTCTAAATCTCAGCTATATTCTACTGGCAAGTCTGTACAAGCAGAGGAGACAGTGTTTGAGGCTAGAGATACTCAAGGGCCACAAAATCTTGGAGAAGACACAGGTAACACCGATGCACTACCCGTTGTCAATGTTGATCCAAAGGATTGGTTCAAGAAACCAAAAAGACCTCTTACTCCTGATCCTAAGTGGAATGAAGGTAAATCAGTTGAGAATAAGCCTACTCAGAAATGGCTTAGTGACTTTGCAAAAGCAGAAAAACCTTCCAAATCATTCGATGATTTGATGAGCACTCTAATAGACTTTAGCGCATTTTTCATGAACCGCCGCCTACAGATTAGTGATCTCACATAAGACATTCTGGTAGGACCGGCTTACAACATTCTCAAAGGTACTTGCAGAAGTTATGTCGAGCTCGATTACAATATGGAAGAATGTTACAAAGCACTGATTGATCAACTAGACCGGAACAACCCTGAAGATCATAAATATCCATTCGACTTGAGCAAAGCACTGACTTGAGCAAAGCACTATCTCTGGTTATGTCAGGAAATTGTCAAATCATCTCGGTTGATTACTTCTTCAAAAATGACTTGGCATACTTGCAAGAAGGAAGCACCGACAGAACATACATGACTTTTTTGACCAAGACAAAGGCTGCCAAGTACGACTTACCTGGAATTAAAGATATGGTACCCAACTTGTGAAGTCCCGTAAAAGTAGCGTATGACAAACATGATCTTTTAGGTACTTCACACTGGGGACCCAAAAGACAAAGATTCTACAGATATGCTTTGAACAGGGTGTCTAAACATGATGTGTAATCCACCAAAAGAATTCTTGCAGTGACAAATGTCAAAGTTAAGAAATGGTATGGTTATGGTCATCTTGAGGAGATTGAAGTTTAAAGATCTGATCAGCAATTATACAAGTTCATGGAAGGAGACTTTCCACGACTTCATCTACATGACATCAAGGACATATTGATCCTCATTGTTCAGAACAAACTCTTCAACCTTAAAGGTGATGTCATTATGCACTTGGCTGCAGTATTAAGTATGTTCACAAGACGTATTGTAATCCAGAAGAGAGTGGAAGATCTTTAACTTGGTGTCAAAAGCTACCAGAAGAAGCTCAACATCTCAAGACCAATGACACACAAGGCTAGAATTACTGATCTAAAACCATATTCTGCATATTCTAACCCTCAAGGTTCCATTTATTTGGACAAGTTAGAGAGAAATAGAGTGATGTGTTCTCACGAGCTCTACAAGTTCAGTGACGGTACACTCATATCAGTTCGTGATACACTCAAAGACATTGCTAACAACCTAGAGATAGGATATATAAGTGTCATGCCAAGAAGGAGATGGAGTAACTTAGACAAGAAACGGTCTCGCATCATGGTGAGAGATATTGATCTTCGGTTGCTGTAAAGAAGGTTGATAAGAAGCTTGGAAAAGTTCGTTGGTGGTAGATATTACAGAGAAGACCTTAGACTGCTTCAGCGGACAATATGACTTTGTCATACTTTGTCCTTCTATTTCCAATCATTCTCTCGTAATTATAAAACTTGTGTATATGTAAATAAGTAGTATAAGACTAAAAATAGGCATATATAGTGTTTGAGTACAAATTTTCAAGAATTTCTTATTTAATTCAAATTTTTTCAAATAAACGTACTCAAACACCATATGATACCTTTAGAAATTGAGGAGGGCATTAAAATGTTCCTAATAAGGCTTAATATATATAATCAGAACATTTCTCTCCCAAAATAATTTTCATACATATTTGAATAAATTAATATCCAAACATCAAAAGATTTGACATTTTTAATAAGGGGATAAAATGATTAAAAATATATATATATATATATATATATAACTTGTAAAAATGTGATTATAAAGGCTTAAGTGTGAACTCCTTCCTCACCATGCTAAACAATTTTAGTTATCGATGCATGTGTTGAGGGGGAGCATTTCTGAAAAGTAAAACCGTCGAGGTACTAAATGTTTTGATTTATATCACAAAGTACCTTGATTGATGTTTTCAAATGGTTTTAAGGCTGAGAACAATACCAAAAGACCGACCATGTATTTAATTGATTGGAGTTATAAGGTGGTTAGGTATATGTGTTCGTTCCCATTATCCAGCCAGAACCGAAGGGATCTACCCAGGGACATTCCATTAGATAGAATAGAAGTTCATAGGTATGATACAAAAGGAGTAAAAGTGAGAAATAGGATAATGCAGACTAAGACAAAGGTAACACTGGAACAAACCCAACAAATTGTTAGTGATGAAGTCTTGGTAAGCATTAAAGGGGTTGAAGAATGAAAAAGAAAAGTTAAGATCAAGGGTGAAAAGAAATAATTCCTCCTTACACTTAGGCATAAACCGGGTCAATACATATGCTATCAGAAACACTAAGCTATTTTCTGGTATTGAACATAGTCATCATCGACTCAGTGATACAATGCACAACCCTCCCAAGCCACTCAAGGTCAGAAAGACTCTTGTTTCAAAACTCACGGAGATTACACTCATTTCTATTAACTTCCTCACTCCGAGATTATTGATATTGAAAAGGATGCAATTAACTCTAGCCTCCGAATACTAAAACCAAATGTGCACTATCGAGTCTAGAGCTAATAAAGATATCATCCATAAATCTCTCTAGGAAACTAATCCAATATAAACTTGTTTCTCACACACTGTGAAAACAAGTAATATCTTAAGAGTCCTATGCATTATCCTTGTGATATTGCCAGAACATCAAAGTGATACTTAAGTATGCACAATGACGATGAAAATTCTTCCAGAGCCAACATCAAACAAGCTCTACGGTAGGTGACTTGTGAGATCCTATAAGGATCAAACTTGTGACACTGGATATCGATTCGGTCCAGACTATAAATTGAAGGTTGATGAATTTTGAAATGCCTAAAACTCTCAATGAGTTACAAAATCCCTTTAGCAAGTGACACGTCGATTAATTTTCTCAAATTAAATTTTATTCAATTAGTGAGACAATAAATCACTGGTTCACTCTTATCGTGCTGTCGGCTTTGAGACGTTCCGGTAATGAGAACAAGCTGAGTACGATGAATCTAATACATATGTGTTAGAAAGATTCAATACTGCAAGCTGTAAATCCTGCCAAGGAGATTTGTAACAACCCCAAATAGGGTCGCAGCGGAATAATGTGTCCGGGAGCGTTACATCATAGATCAATAGCACAAGATATGAGAACGACCTCTAAAAGAGTTGTTTGAAATATGATACATTGGATTTATTGAAATTGTTTAATACAAAGCACAACGGCTTAAATTGTTCAACATTCGATAACAAAGATTTTAGATCATAACAAATAATACAAGATGTAATGACTCCAAATCTTTATGCATGAATCCCCAAAAGAGTATCCCCAATGTATCCTTAGCACCCCGTGCCTCATTGACCTGAGAAAATATGCTTTAAAACGTCAACATAAGTTGGTGAATTCATAGGTTTATGTAAATATAATGTAGGACCTCAAGATTTCCAAGTGTATGATAGTGCAACAGATGCAAACATCACCATGTGTAATTACGTTTTCCTAAGCTCATGACACCGAAGCTCAACGTGTATGAATTGCAATATAAATTTCCTACATTTCCCGTGATGATGTTCTAACCCGCAACATCCGAATCTGACATGGTATACGTCCATTGTCCGGAAAACCGGCACAGTGAGCGCTACTCACCCGAACAGGGATGTCAAATCCCAAATAGATCTATTTATAACATTTGCGCTAACACAAAGTAATTGACAGTTCAGGCTCAGTGGGTTATCGCTACTTAGGCAAACACGTAATCATGATAAAATGTACACTTGCGTCCAATTTGTAAAACAATGCATGTTTCTCACCCCAAAAGTTGTAAATCATTGATATAGTAAAACATGGGGCTATGAACTCACCTTAGTGAATAAACTGGAGTATATGAATCAAGCAAATGAAAACGTCACGGATATGACCGAATGCAACCTAATTAAATATAGGCCGTATGAGTACAATGTACTTTGAATATCTAATGTCACATATAATTCTATATAGTTACATCACCACCTAAAAGTGTTTGTTTAATTTATAAAAATTAAACAATTAAATTTGTACTTGCAAAATAAGTGTCCATTTACTTGTAGTTGTAAAGATGATATACTTGTCCAACAAATTGTTATTTGACAAAAAGATATTTGATGTATTATTTATATAATTTCATTATATAAATGATTTAATTGTTTTAGAAAATAATATTTATAAGGTTAAAAACGTTTATAAATATCACTTTTAGTAAAAACGCCATATCTTTCTTGTTTTAATCTCGTTTTTAACGTTCTTTATATGTATGGATTCATATTTGAAAAATCTAATCAAATTTTATATTTATTATATGATTAGGTACTGTTATGAACAGTAACCGTAAGTTAAAGTTTATAAAAATACTTTTTATAACTTTAATTATTGAAATCGTATTTTAATTGTATCTCATTCGTTTTTACTCGGTTTTTAGTGATTCTTTCGCCCACGTCTTCGTAATTAAATTTTTTATCATCTAACATGGTCCATGTCCACTGTATGTTTCTGTAAAAAAATAGTTTTTATAAAATTACTTTTATAAAGTTACTTTTGCTTATTTTATTACATAAACATGAAAAATCCATAACTAATTCATTATCCATTGTTTCTTCAAGTTTCTTATATTTTGGAATCACAAAAATATGTACTTTTTAGGAAAAATATAAAGTATTATGCTCAGGTTCGAATTTTCATAGTTTTTATAAAAATACTTTTATAAAAACACTTTTTACTCATAATCTTGTAAATACCATATCTCATTCGTTATAATTCGGATTTTCAAGTTCTCTATATGCTTAGAATCGTGATGAGATGTACTATTTACTAAAAACATAAAACCTTACTGTTGGAGTTCGATTTCAAACAGTAGGTTTTGATCTTTGTTGTAAACCTTTTATAAAATTAGTTTTTCACACTTTTTAATATCACTACTTATTACAAGTCCTCTAATATGTGTAATATACCATCTTGTATATATTTATAGTCCTCTAACACATGAGTTCAATAAGTTGTCCAAGAATCACAAGTCTTCTCATTTATAATCTAAATAAATAAACCTTTCATAATTAATTTATATACACCTTTACCAATTAACTAATACTTGTGTAATGAGTGTTTCTTCATTGTAACATGGGTTTTAACCTCATGACCATATGTACATATATAGTTCGAACCTTGTTAAGTCATAAGAATACATTTTATAAACTTGTAAAGTTTCCTAGGTGATGATTTAACTACACATAATTATATGATACATGAAATGAAGGTATTGAAAAGATTAGGGTTTAGATAACCTTAGATTAGAGAGATGATGAGTGTAGGATAAGATCAAACCCAACCAACAAAACCCTAATTCAAATTTTATAACTAGAAAATCCTAATTTAATGAAAACCCTAATTATCTTCTTGCTTCAACCCTTGATTAATCACAAACTCAAGCTTCCAAACCAACCCCAATCACCTTAGATATGATCACTAGTAATGCTAGAACACTTGAAGCTTTGTAAAACCAAAACTATAAGAAACCCCAATGAAGGAATTTTGAGCCGTGGGCTCTTGTGATGTTTGGAGAGAGTATTGCTTGAAATTAGTTTAATGAGTGTATGTATGTGTTTATCTTTCCTAGTTTCTACCTTATATAACAAGGGTTAGGTTTAGTAACCTTAAACTAACCATGGTGAGTTAGTTGGTTAATGGTACACTTTGTAAGAGATTGTACACACTTCTCCTCCTTTCTATAAAGATGGACGCCTAGGATTGTGTGGCACCCCGTAAAAATTTAGATTTCTCTTTTCCTTAAGAAGAATTATGTATCGCAAAATTTGCAAAATTTACCGTTAACCTCAAAAGAAAGTTATTTTATGAACACCATGCATTACTTCGTGTTATAGAAAGTCTAAATAACACGCGAATATCACTATTATTAATTTTGGGTCTAAAGAGATATTTTAGAACTTACAGCGGTGAAATCGTATTTATTTCACATTTTGTGAAGCGAAGACATTTACTTACATTATTTTGAAAGACGTCTATACTCAAAATAAAAACCCGTGACCAAATTTAAGTTTCAAGATAAAGACATCATCATATATATTCCTTACATGACTGCCCTACTCATTTATCTCTTTCCTTTTCAAAACCTCCACATGCCATTATGTCCCAACATCTGATAAAGTCAAGAATAGTATAGGCAATATCAATGATAACGAATAGTATCATGAAGTAACACTATTAGCATATTCTTTAATAGTGTGTATGAACAGTGACCATTCAAATGCAATTTGAAAATATCTGTGACCAAACCAGATATTTAGTGTATAAATGAGAGTCATGCACACTCCTTTCCAGCACAACACATTCATGAAAAACAAGTAAGAAGCGAATAAGGTTCGAGTTTAGGATCTTCGTTGAGTTTAAAGAGTTAGGAGACATCGGACTTCAAGGGGGTAGAAACCAAGGGAGGCTCAAGATTTCTTGTCACCACTATCACCTCTCCACAACGTCTAACAAACTTGGACCCTTGTAAGTCACAATTGTAACTTAACACCTATTATACTAGGTATTTACCTCGTAGTTTAACGTCCATCATCACTATATCATTTAACTCGTAGGCTAACGAACCTTAGCTTTATATGGCAAGTATACAACGCACGGGGTATGACCCATACATACCCCTTGGGTGTGTACGCATGCCAAGCCCCTCATCGCACCATGCACAGATGTTTGTGCATAGGGGGAAAACGAGAGTAAAACATGTCGTTCATGAGAACGAATATTGAACCAAGGAATTTTTATGAAAAACTTTGAAACATGTACGTAAATGTTGGTTCACTAGGGATGGATGAGCGATAGGTTACATGTTATTTGCACGGATTTATCACGCGTCGACCTTGGCATATACCTGGACATAGCCAACTAGCATGCGACGAATCATAGCGAGCCGTTGGCTCACAATTGGAACGTCGCAGCCCTAAAGAAACGGAGCAAGGGTGTGCTCGTTGGTTTATAACGAGACCTTATAATACTCGACCCTAACTGGTATCATGAGATACATTAAAATGCATGCTAATACACCATACAAGGGTGCTGCCACAGCAGCAGCTGTTGAGCCTGCTCAGGCGCAAAAATTGACTTGTGTCTCGATATTAAATAACCTCGTGATTAACCCTATAAGAAGGGATCGTGCAGGGGTGAGTATGAGGACCTAGATATACATATATGGGTATACATTATGGGGAAAAAGAAACCACAACAATGGATACCAACTCCACTATTAGGTTGGCTGCCATCGAACAAGGAAAGACAAGAAGAAAGGGTCACAGGGTTTGTTTTGTATAGGTCCACATGCATGTAAATTTATATCATAAAACTTAGACATAAAGAAATATTGAAACATGCATGATATTCGAGTTCTCGGGTCATAGGACTAGTAACAAAGCAAGACTGTTTCGAACAGGTAAAAAACCCAACAACATTCTTCGACGACATAGGACTAGTAACAACGAAACCAAAATTTAAACGGGTAAACGAACCCGACACGGTTTACATGAATCACTTGACACTAAAATATGTTAAAACGTATTCAGTTTTATTTTTTTTAAAAGTCATACGAGTTAACGCGTAAAGATTTGAAAGGTGAAAGTTAAATATTGTATATAATACTATTTTGGAAAATTAAGGGATTAAAAATAATAACCCGAAAACTTAAGGGTTAATTATGTAATTTACTTAATATAGAAAATAGAGGGACTAAAATCTGCTATTTTGAAACTTAAGGGTATTTGATGTAAACACATAATTTCTATAAATTAGTTAAACAAGTCAAACGGACCGTGATATATAAAACTAATAATTCTACGAATTAATTGTTAACTACGGTATAAATAAATAGACGCGATAAGAAGGTATATAAACTTTTGATGGACTTACAAACATAAATTGATTAGTATTTTTTCTTAAGATATAAATCGCATGAACTCGTAAATGTAAGTTGCGACACATGATTTTATCAATTGGTGTATATATTCTTATAAGTGTAAAGACGCGTACCCTCCCTAGAGCCAACAGTTTGATCAACATTTTAAAAACATAAAACGTTATCTCATAAACGACAATGTCCTTTGTTGACCCATTTACATAAGTCATTTCATACGTTAAGTTTTAGAATGTAAGATCAGGATTTGTTCATAATTACTGAGTGTTTGACTGAGTCGCTATTATGGTCGTGCATTGATCCATTATTAAATACAGACGATTAATCGGACAGGTGGTTTTCATAGCCCCTTCCTACTTCTCTTTGGTTTTAGATCATCTTTTGGGGTTGAGAACATTGCTTATTCTTTTAAAGTTGATCACAATGTAAAATTACTGAATTTTACTATGGGTCTAAGTTCCCTACTCAACCCAATTGCTATGTTGCCCAATTTATCTGAACCGTTTAATTACTTGTAAGCGGCGAATGTTATTGGATAGATATATCGGGAGTAGCAAGGCTGACTCCTTGTTTGTCTTGGACTGCATTAAGTCAAGCAAACCACAGTTGCATTTGGGTCAGTTCACGGATTTGTCGTTTGGGTTTGATACATCTGCATGGGCTTATTATTATGATGATACTGTTAAAGCTTCGGTTGTCATGAGCTTAGACAATATAAATACTCTTCATCTGTGTATAATTAGGATTACTATATTTCATGCTATCGCTATAAATCTTGTGGTTCATTACTATTATCAAACAACAAAACCTATGAACTCACCAATTTTATGTTGACACTTTAGCAATGTTTTTCTCAGGTGTTCTATTCTGCGGAATATAAGGAGTCTGCATTGGTATATTGGCATGTAGAGGTCTAACTCTCGTATCAAGTCTCTTACGCCATATAAGTCATAATCCCATATCCCAGTCTTCCGCTAATTTGTTGTAGTGGAATTTGGGGTTGTTGTGACAGATTGATATCAGAGCACTTGTTTATAGAGAACTAGGTTGCATTAGTAACTTAGATATAACTGGCTCTTAAGGACCATCTCAGAATAGCATACGAATTATCTATTACTATCTACTTCCTAAGTTAAAAACTGTCTGGCGTGATATCGTTAAATAACTAAATTACCACTTGTCCGTCATGGAAAACATGTTTCACTAGGCTACACATTATCATTCACCATCTTGGAATAACATATCCTTGGATCTCTCTCGCATTTTTTATTTTTTGTTTCAATCCAGTGCAACGCGCACACCAACTACATCTGCTATGATACATGATATGTGTAGTGTTCAGCATACCACATCAAACTCCTATTACCCTTACCCCACTATACATATGTACACTCGTGATCGTGCAGACGCTCTGAGTACTAAGTGTCTCACGACACAAGAACACAGTATGAATCTAAACATAGCAATGAAACACAGACAGAACACTCTCTAACACAACAATCTAGAATTTCTAGAGCTACAGCGCCAGAATATCCCGCCTCATTTGTCATTGCATTCATGTGTGCTGTCTATGTATCTCTCGCCAGCTAATGTTAGTGTTCCCCCCACCATATACACTCGTGTGTCTACTCAATATACATCTGTCGAAAGAATAGCAGATATCTACTCGCTAACTCTAACCACCATCCCCCTTGTAGCCGTCTATACCTCTGCGCTCGTGTATGCTCCACGCACCATTACCTCCTCTACTACCTCTTACACCACTATCGTCACCCCCCCTCACTCCCCAGCCCGACCTCACCCAAAGCTTTAACAACATCGCTCCACCCTCTCTCCACACAGCTTTTAACCCACACTCTCACCATAAGTTCTCACCCCATATCTTAGACACCAACGTCAGAACCCCCCCGACTCTCGACTCTTCCATATACTCCGAATTGCCGCTATGTACATACGTAGTAGCCGCGTAAACACCCCCCCCCCCCTCCCGCCGTCGAACCAACTCCTCATACTCATTATTGGGAAGAAATTAAAAACACGCCCGGTAAAAGTAAGAGACAATAGTCGCAAATAACAGTCGAGCCTACAGAAAGAAACTGATGACATGAGGGTTTACATTAGCTCCTTGCCAGAATAATATAAACCCTACGGATATGCATCTATTGTAAGGAGTCCATATCACACTTGCCAATCGCCAAGTAGGTCTTAAATAAGGTATGCGACTAATATTCGATATGACATTCACTAACAAGATCAGAAACGTTATCAATGCTTGAATCTAACACTCCTAGACATATCCTCTAGAAATCCTTACCCTAAACTAGAGCGCATAACCATTCAAAGCATACAATGAATCTTATCTCAAAAATAGATGGCACCATTAAGGTAATCTTACTCATTACATTATGGAATATGAGATGAGAAAGGTCCATTTGTTCTGTCGTATGCAGTCAGTGGTATTCGAGGAATGTCTCAATCACTTTCCAGCAACGTGCCTGACAACTCCCCAGAGCAGGAAGCCGCCACAGGATACTCCATTCCAAGAAGACTTGACTCATCAACCCCTCAGGCAACCCAACTACCTGGACTAGAATTAACTTTGACCCTGCTCTCCAGGTTGTGAACATCTCCAAATTAAATAACCTAAGTGTTCTCAATTATATAACGCCCGCACTGCGCTCACCAGCAACCTGGACCCTTCTCGATAAGAGATGTGTATCACCATCATAGCCATTTTTATATCCAGATGGCCACTACTTTTTTAAACGGTAAACCAGCATCCGAGACATTAGAACTCAACCCAGAAGATGTAACGGCCAGACTAGAGGACATACAGGTGGAAATTGACACTCTTCATGCAGACACCGAAGACAAAGAGCTTCTAATATCCGAATTAAAAGATCTCTTCACCGCTGCAGAAAATGAGATTTCATTATTACAGATAAGGACAGATGATGCCGAGAGCAGACGTGCTGAGGATCATGAACAAATTCAAAAAATTCTAACCCATCTAGGCCTATAAGCAAAATAGCCAGACTTGCTATAACATTGTATCCCAGTTTATGAAGAGACATCTAAGTAGAGAAATTGATGAAAACTTGTACCTTGCTTTCATAAAATAATAAATGAAGTAACAATTCTGTCCTAAAATGCTCTTGAGTACAGTTACCCCCCCCCCTAGGTATAGGAGGAACCATTATAGTTGATATTGTAATGTCATATGACAACCATCTTAATACGCCAATAAAATGTTACTATAGTATATAATGCTAAGTGCCAAAAACAAGTAACACCCAAATTCCCGACAAAAACGAAGAATAAAGAATATAATCATGTGCTCAGGAAACGGAGATAGGGAAACTATTTCTGATGAACACTATGAAACTTGAAGAATCATTTCGAAAAACCCACATATCATGTTTCAGATGAGAAACAGTAAACCCCACCAAATTCAATTCTTTTCCTCCTCACTAATCGACATTTTGTCTGTCCAAAATTCTTTTCAATCAATAAAAAGCCTTTTCTACTCGGAAAATGGATATACAAAATGCTTCTAAAAATTTATCATGTAATACATTAGATCATACCAATTAACGGAATGAAATACCTACCATGTAAGATTATACAAGGTTTATAACGGGAACGATAGAGCAATAAAATACCAAACACGAAATCTTATTCAAATAAATCCATAATACTTTTGTTCATAATATAGTAAGATACAAAGCATAGGAAATATGACAAAGATGTAAAACGCTAAAATAACAGTTACATCGCCACGTGAGAAGAAACATATCGGGTAGATGAGCATAATGAGCGATATGACGATTATGATCATGATGGGAGTGAAGATCTCAATTGGAAATCCCATGATGGTTGGTATCCGGTAATTTCGAGGAAGGAGGTGAAAGATTAGGTGTTGTAAAGTTTGAAATAATTTGAAATGAGAAGTGGGTAAGGTTTAAAATTTGAAATTTGAAAATATAGGGAATGGGCGGCTAAGTGTGTGGGAGTTTGTGAGAAAAATTGATTAACATATTCATGATGGGATATAGTCATGACTAGCAAGAGTAATTACGATCAAACCCTAAACTTACAACAAAAGTAATTATTCAGAATAACTTATACGCTGAGATTATAATTTTACGAGCACATAGATAATACATGTCAACATATGAAACGATATGCACGTAGTAAGATAAACACACAAAGTGGACAAAAACTTTCAGAGGACTACGTATATGGTAGAATTGGCGGGAAAAAAAACCACAAATTGACATATAACATAACATCATTCATCTGATGCTTGGAATAAGCGACGATTTATATACACTACGGGTCACAGTACCCGACTCCCCATGCTTACTAGCCACATACGGATAACACTAAATGAAAAGGGGGAATGGTTGTCTAGAATATGTAAAACCTAAAGTATACACAGCATGATCAACTTTGTATAAGTTAGGGCGAAAAAGATATGATAGATAGATGAGGAGATGACGCTGTGTGAAGAGAGTATAGAGATAGTGAACTCGCCGCCCTTTGAAACGCAATACTGTTCATCACCATTAAAGACAATTACTCAATGAGCCTATGAAAGACTACGATTCATCAAAATACATCGTGAGGATTCAATCCTACATAAACGAAACAAAGTTAAAAGGTAACGTTTGAGGATTCTTCACGCGCTCGCGATTCAACATTAGATTAATTAATTGCTCAATATCAAAAGAATAAAACGGCAATACAACCCGCACGCGAACCTGGCAAAAAAAAGCTACTTTGTCCTGATAAAATTCCACCGTCAATCGCCTTGATAGGGTGGCACATAAGCCTAGTTTTTACAATGAGTTATTGGTTGATCCTTCTTCTGGCTGGAAACGCTCGCCAATTACAACCTAACCACCACAACGAACTCATACGCACCTACACGGGAACGAGTTACGATATCATTTTTTTCTAAGGGTACGAATGAAAATTTATAGTAAGGAAACTTTTTTTTCGTTTTGACAAATTTGAGTTATTGACCAAGTATATATTATAGTGTGGAGGTTACGGGTTCCGCCAACAATTTAACGTTGGAGCCCACTTGGCCACTTGTCCTTTTCTTTAAACCATGCCATGAATAAGACGCTTGATCAGTAGATCAAATAGTTCCAAAAGACCGTGAACACTCGGAAAAATTAAAAATGTATTTCAACCCTTAATGGAAATTCAATCACCGAAATAAAAATCGAATTGCTATTTAATCTCAGATAAATTAATTATTTTGGGGATTGAAAAAGGTTCTCATATTGATAAAACTATTCCCTAAACCACTTTATGATACGGTTAGAGGGAAATTGTAATAATGTCTCACTCGGCTTATTTCCTGTGCTGAATTAATTATCACGCAAACACTTTATAATTATGTGTGGAGACCATAGCCATAATCACTCAATTGTTCCATTCAAAATGTGCACTCAAGCACTATATAACACTGTGACAAGACAACAATCACGAAACAATTTTTTTTTACGAAATACGATGATACTACAAGAAGTAAATGCATTCATTAGAACTTACTAGATTACTAACATAATAACCGTTGGTTTGCAAAGGTGAAAATACAAGTGCATAGTTTAAGGCAACAATGCTTTATTTAAGGCAGTACAACAACATGGTTACAGCCATCCTTGGATCATTAATCCGATGACTCATATTTTGAGTCGTATCTCACTACCCCAAATTCTAAAAAGAATGCATTATTTTCGGCTTGTTCTTGCCTAATTTTCTCCTCTTGTGCCTTTTTGTTCATGGCCTCTTCTTCCAACATTTCTTTTAGAGCTTCTTCATCCATACGGAGTTGATGTAACTCTTTCTCGGTAAGGGGGCAATTAGCCTGTGATGACGAACAATCTATACCTTCGCGTGTACGCCAGGAGTACTTTTCCTGGAACCAAGCCAACTTAGCACCCATTTGCCTCTCTAGATGTGCCGCCTTCCCATACATAGAAAGATGCAGCTTGCAATCCTTATCAGAACTTTCTTTTAAGAGAGTGCAAATCAAAGCACGGCTCTCTAGAGAAATATCATTGCATTTCTCATAAGCTTTTCTAAGATCGTCCCTGACCGCGCGAGAATCTTCAAACTGAAAAGCTAAATTCAAAAGCTCATCCTGACGACCCTTGTCTTCATTAACTAATCTTTGCACCAAGGCTTCGACTTCAGAGTCGGTATGAGGAAGCGAACAGGCCATTTGGAATATTTTTAGTGGGATTTAAGTTTGAAGATTTGAGAGAAATAAGGTAGTATTTATAAGGCAAAAAGGAGGGGGGGAAATAATTTAAGATTCTGTCCAACGGATATATTCCCAACATTTTGTCGTAT
>BQNB010135308.1:0-18178 GCA_026074375.1 Tanacetum coccineum | reverse complement strand
ACTAGGAGCACAAATTAGCTTATGAAATAAGCTTAATAAGCCTAAAATGGAAATAAGCAGTTCTCTACACTAAAGCTAAGTTGAAACAGTCAAAGGGGTTCTTTTAGCTTAAAAATAAGCTATCTAAAGAGCTTGTTAAGGACTGAAATTAAGAGGGCTTATTAAGGGGCTTATGGGCTCTCAACATAAGCCAAAAGCTAGGGCTTGGTCTTACTAAAAAGCTAGAAAAGAGGGCTTCAAAGTCACCCCCTAGCACCAGGGGAGAATAAGTGCTAAAACAAGGGCTTGTTTGACAGCTTTTTAAAAGCTGTCAAATAAGCTCAAAATTAAAAGGTAAGTTAAAACAGCTAAAGTATACTAGGAAATGGACTTGTGCACCAATTTTAAGAAACTAAAACACTTATAAACCTGCTGAATTTTGAGAGTGAAAAGGGGCTTTTAGTTTTTAAAAACTAACACTTAAAAACTTGGTGGTTTTGACTCCAAAAAGTCAAGTGACACAAAGTGTTTTGACAGCTTGTTTTAAACTCACAAAAACATACTTTTTGAACACTAAAACTTAAGATCCCAAGTGCTTAACCAAATAAGCACTTTGGGTTTTCTTAAAATCCACAGTTTCAAAGGTGACTTATAAAAACTTTGAAAAACAACTTTTAAACTTAAAAAACTTTTAAAAACAGCCTCAAGGAAGCTTAACACTTAAGCTGAATCTAGCTTAATGACCACAACCCAAAAAAAACATTTTTGACCCGTTTTTACTCTTAACCCAAACACCCCTTTAATTTTTAGAGATGATTTAAAAACCTATAAAAACTAAATGTAACTGAAATTTTTAAAAGTCTACTACTACTTAAGCAATTTAAGACAATAAAAAGATAAAAAGTTAAACAAATAAGCACTTTAAGATAGATAATAAGCTAGGACATGATAAGCTAAATTTGACAGTTTTTAGCAACTTGTATGAAAATGAAGTGAAAAGTAACTAGGAAGCACATTTAAGCATTAATTGACATAAATAAGCACACAAGACATTAATAAGCTCAGAATAAGCTAAATAAGCAATTGCTACAGTACTTTTTAAGCAAAATTTAAAAGGGAATGTACCTTTAATCCTTTGCTCAAAAAGGATTTTTTTGAAACCTAATTAAGCTCTAAATCCTACCCACAGCTTATAAATAAGCTTAAACTAAGCAATCCCAATAAGCCTTCCAAAATAGCTTATTCATCCTTTCTTGCTTAATCATACAGTAACCTTGTCTCTCTTTTGAATTTTTCTTAAGCTTTTGTTTTTAAGTTTTGAAAACAGATTATATGATATAAATAAAACAAGTAACTTAGAAACACAATGTGTAAAATTAACTCAACTGAATTTTCATTAAAATTTGAAGTACAAGTACATAAAACACTTTAAACTGAAAACTAAAATTTTAAACACTAAAAACTACTTAAAACTTACACACTTGGCCACAATGGGCTTACAATGCTTATATAGTAAAAACGACTAGGGTTTTGCTTCTTGGTCTTCTTTCCCGGGTGTGTTTCTTTGTAGACACAAAAACAGCTGTGTGCTTGTTGTGAGAGTGCAAACACAAAATAATCCTGGCCCTTGGTTTGCCTTTGTGCTTGTTTGGATCATCATCTCCACCCTTCATCATGCTCGAAAGTTGTGAGATTGCCAAGTTGGCAATTTGTCTTGGTAGAAGTGGTAGTGGAGGGGGAGGGAAAGGTTTATCCATGGTGGAATTGGGGTTATGGGATAAAAAAGGGAAGGCTAACCCGTGAGTTGGTTGAGGTTTGAAAAGGGCGGGAAAAGGGTGTTATAAAAGGGTTAGGGGTGACAGGGTGTGGGTTTGGAGAAATGGCAAAATTGGTCCTCCATGGTGATAATGGGTGTTGCACCCATGGTCCTTGTGTTTTAAACAGGTTTGGGGACTTGGCAATTTAACCCCCCAAGGGTTATATTTGCAATTGCATCACAAGTCCTTATTAGTTATAAGAATGGGACCTTGGCAGTTTCGGCCCTTGGGGTATCTCTTTGGCAACTTGGCAGTTTGGGCCCTTCTCTTCATTTCTCTTTGTTTTCTTCTTTTAATAAGTTTAGGGTTTTGACAATTTTAACCCTCAAACTTATTTTTCTTGACTTTTGGCTTCGGGGTTGACTTGGGTTGACTTTTCCACACTTGGGCTTGGATTTTGACTTTGTCTTTTCCTGCTTTTCCATTCCGAGTCCGGTTTTGTCGTTTTGGCTTCGTTTTTCGTCCTTTTCTTAGTTATCCGTTCCTGCACAATACAATTAGCAAAACAAGCGTATTTTTGGCATTTTAAGTCCGTTTTTGGTTATTTTAGCTCGTTTTTAAAGGTAAAAGGTATGTGTAATTAAACACATACCAACCACACATACCTCAATTAGCTTCTTTTCACGACTGGAAGTAAAACTTCAGTGGGTATATCTTCCTTCTACAAAAACAAAATACACCAGTAATAAAAATATCGAGTTACCAATCACATTATATATGTCCATAATAAAATGTTATTGTGTAACGGGTTAGTAATCAGTACCTTTACTTTCTTTTTTAGTCCATAATTTTGTCTAATCCAAACCCCTCCACAAAGCAACATTTCTACTGTGCTAGACTTCAACGCATATCGATATGGATCAATAACTCTTCCACCGGCACTAAATGTTGCCTCAGATGCAACTGTGGAAACTGGAATAGCGAGAACATCATTGGCCATCTTTGACAAAACTGGATACTTCAACTGGTGAATGTTCCACCACTCTAAAGCATTGAATTTCATCCCCCAATGTCCTTCAAGTAAACCTTCGTCCAAGTACATTTTAAGTTCAGATTTATCACACTTCTCTACATTTGCATCTTTATAAAAATTCCCGAATTCTTCCCATTCTGATCCAAGCAAGTCTTCATTTGACCTCGAACTTGTGCTCCCTCTAAAAGATCTATTTTTATGACTTGCAGCTTCTCTAACCAATTCATCATGCATCTCCACATACTCTTTAAACATATGATCAAGTGCGTCCGACACCTCTTTAGTGTTGTTTGAAACTTCATTAGCTGGATATATTTTTTATAGCAAAATGTAACGTACCACATTTTCATCCTAGGATCTAGCACTGCTGCTATAGCCATAAGTAGGTGGCATTCCTCCAAGTACTTGTCGAACTTCTCCTTTATAGCTTCCGCCATTTCACAAATAAATTCATTTCTTGAAAGTGCACTTTTATCTATTATTTGTTTGACCTTGTACACCTCCTTAAGGTATAGATTTGCAGTAGTATAATCAGAGCCTGAAATGATATTTATACACACTTTAAAAACCTTTAAGACTTCACACACAGCTGTGACATTATCCCAATCTTCATCACTAGGCAAGTGACTAAAATGTGGCTCATACTCTGCATATCCAAGTAAACAAGTAAAAATTATTAAATTGTAAATCAGTGTGAAAGACAATTATTATCCTATTAAACACGTACCTTGGGAAAACATCTTTAAAATTAAGAGCTGGGGACAACATATCGTATGTTGAGTTCCATCTTGTTGGAACATCAAGCATTAACTTTCTATCATGTATTTGCAGTTGATGTGCAACATTGGAAAATATTTGACGCCTCGCCTCTGAATAATTGATATATATTACAGCTTCACGAACTTCTTCGATGACATCATTGATCTTTGAAAGTCCCTCTTTAACAAGGAAATTAAGGATATGCGCACAACACCTAACATGAAATAACCTGCCCTCGCAAGGAGGTTTTTTTACTCTAGAGAAATTGGTTTTTAATGTTTTCACCACCTTGTCATTGTACGCGGCATTATCCACAGAGATGGAGAAAATCTTCCCCTCAATTTCCCACTCCTTTAAACATTTGTAAATGCCATCTGCTATATCAAGTGCGGTACGAGGAGGAGGAACGTGCATAAAACTTAACACACATTTCTGCAATCTGTTATGAAAAGTAAAATTTGAAGATTAGAATATAACACTATATAAAAACAACATCAAAACTTAAAATGAAAATTACCTCCAATTCTGATCAATAAAGTGTTCGGTTATGACCATATACTCAATCTTCTAATGTGACGACCTCCAACAATCAGTTGTTAAACTGACATTCGAGAGAGAATTCGTAAGGGTTTTTAATTTTTTCTTTTCATGCTCATACACATTAAAGCAATCTGCCTTTGCTGTTGGCCTGCTTATCCTCTCAAACAATGAATTCGCCATCTTCATCATGTATATAAACATCTCATCTTCAACAGTACTAAACGGTTGCTCAGTAACCATTAGCCAATTAGCTATTGCTTCCCTCATCTTATTAGCATCATACTTCGCATTAGGTGCAATTACTGGCAAAGTCTTATAAATTCCTAAATTTACATCAACAGGCGGAAAATTTAGCACCTGTTGAGTCTGAAGGTATTGTTTATGTTTCAAACAGCTATTCATGTGTCGAGCCCATGTTGATGTAGTTCCGGTTGAATTAACGGCCAACCGTTTCTTGCAGTGAATGCACTTAATTTTTTTTACCATCAGGAAGTGTTACTTGGATAAAGTCCCCCCACAACTTCGAGGTCTTTTAACGCTTACTCTTTAATTCCAGTTCATGTTCGCCATTATTATTTCCAACGTCTCTTTCAACTGGATCTTCATTAGTATCTTGAGTCGCAAGCGTCTCATCATCGAGATTAATGTACTCATGTTCAGATTGTTGCGATGATTGACCATTAACTTCAACACAGTTTTCTCCTCCCGATTGCATTGGATCTATAGTAGAACCATACATTGGACTAACTGGATTTGTTGCACCTGTGTCTTGCATTAGTATGTTTTTTGAAAACCAAAGTGTACCTAAAACAAAGTCAAGTGGTATAATTAGAGCATGGAATATGAAAGCACATTCACAGTTGGTATGTGCTTAATTACACATACTTTTTACCTAATAAAACGACCCCAAATGATCAAAAATAGACATAAAATGCCAAATATATGCTTGTTTTGTGTTATTTACTGTGCACGTATAGAATATTAACATAAGGAAAAAAACGAAGCCAAAACCGACAAAACCGAGCACGGGAATAGAAAGAGCGTGAAAAGTCAAAAAGTCAAGAAGTCAAAGTCAAAGTCAACCAAAAAGTCAACCAAGTCAAAGTCAAAAGCCGAAGCCGAGGGTATAAATATCTTATTGGGCCAACCCGTACCCCACTTAATGGGTCGGGTCAGCCCAATAGTATTTATATACTCATTTAAAAAGCCTTAATCCATTAAAAGGCCCAAATCCCCTTTTAATACAAACCGGCCCAAGTAACCTTGGCCCAAACCCCACTTAACAGTGTTAGCCCCAAAACCTTTTATCCCCTTGCACCGTTAGTCCTTAAGGACTAACACGGTTAGTCCTTAAGGACTAACACGTTTAACCCCTATACCTTTAAACCTCTTTTCACCCCTTGTCCTTCTCCCCCAACAAACGTTAACTCTTTACCCCCGCCATCCTAAACCATTTACACCATACGTCCTTTTTACCCTACACCTCAATTAAACCAACAGAACCCCAAACCATTTCTTGCCATTTCTACTATTCACCCTCCCCCTTCACGTGATGACCTACAACCTGCCAAACCTATCACTCTCCTATCAAACTCTACCTCATAACACAACAAAACCTTGTTGGTAATCCCCTCTCACCTCATTCGGCAAGGAATGAAGACAAAAGATCAAAGGCTGTGATTAAAGAACTTGGGGAACAAGATTTTTCAATGGCTAAGATGATACTTTGAAGACACTCACACAACAAGCACACATTGAAGCTGTTCTTCTTCTATAAATAGACTTAGCTTATTTTATTTTGAAGTGTGTAATTTTAGGAGTAGTATAATTTTACTTTTAGTGTTTTTATGTTAATTAAATTCTGTCATTTTACTTTCAAAAGCCTTGTAATCTTTTAATGTTTTGAATGAAATTTATGTTTTATGAAAATCTGTCCTTTTAAGCTCTTTTGTGCATTTCAGTTTTAAACTGTTTACAAGTCTTATTTATAAGCTCTTATAAGCTTATAAAACCATCTTAAACTCATTTAAGGTTTTCAAAAAGGTTTTATGTAAGTTACTGTTTCATTACTCAAGATTTGGTATTTCAGCCTTTTCTTGGAAGATAAGCTAGCCATGGATGAGCTTATGGGGTTTTTTTAGATTGCTTATTTATAAGCTGGGTAGGATATTAGAGCTTATTAGGTTATAATAATCCCTGCTTGTTGCAAGGGATCAAGGTACACTTTGTTTTCTCTTTAAATCTTTTCTAAGTGCTTATTTACTTAAACTGCTTATTGCTTATTTTTGCTTATCTAGTGCTTATTAACTGTTTAGATCTGCTTATTTCAGCCTATTTTTGTCTTTAGATGTTACTTAATGCTTATTTGTAGTTTTAATTTCATTAGCTAAAGTTTACATATAAATCTGTCAAAAAACTCCAAAAACATAACATTAGCTTATAGCTTATTAAATAGTGTTATTTGATAGTTAAAATTTGCTTATTAGATCTATTATAGTCTTATCATTATCTGGTATTTTAAATCCAAGCATTAAATCAGCATTTTGTAGCTTAAAAAATAGGAAATCAATTGATTAAGAGGTGTTTGGCATAAAGCACAAAATGGGTCAAATGAGGTTGAAAATGGTTTTTGGCTCAAAACTCAGATTTAACTAGCTTTTAATAAGCCTTTTAGTCAGTTATATTTAGTTTTTAAAAGATAAAGTTCAAAGTTAAGGTTTATGGAAACCAAGTGTTGAATATGTGATACTTAAGCTTTCTTAATCAGCTTATTAGTGTAGATCTTATTAGGGAACTAATTTTTGTTTAATTTGAGTCTAAAATAAGGTGGAATAGATCTGTTTTTAAAAGTTCAATTGTCTTTCAAGCTTAAAACAAAAATCTGTCTAAGTGTTCTAGTATAGTTCATAGTTAAAAAGTCCCAATTTCATATGCAAATCTAGGGTAGTTATAAACTTTTTTAAGGTCTGATTTTGTTTGCATAAGCTCATAGTAGTGTGAGTTTGATCTGTGTGAGCTTATTTTAGGATTTATAGCTTATTTACATATCTGTTTTTAGGCCTGCAAATTAGACTTTAATGTTTTGATACAAATTTGAAAAGCCAAAAATAGTATAAACAGTCTGTACTAGCTTTTTCTTTTAGCCTTTTCATGGCTTATCTTAATTTCAAATTCCTTTTTAATTGTTGATTATTGTATCTTATTGGACAAGCTTGACTTGCATATAAGTCATTAAGCCATAAGGATCTATTTTCTAGCATAAAAACAAGCTAGAAAATGTCCCTTTGGCTGTTTGGCTAACAAGCTTAGCCAAAAAGCTTATATGCTTTTTAAAAGCTTTCCAGCTTATTTTCTAGGCTTATTCTTGTTCCTATGTACTTATTAGGGTTAGTTAATCATTTGTTTTTAGCTTATTGTTTTTAAAACTGCTAATTAGGTTCTAATTCTTAGTTTAAAAGTAGAAAGTAGCTTTGTTATCTGTCCTTGTGTTTTTTCTTTTAAAAATGCTTTTTAGTCCCTTTCAGCTTATTTTCCTAGCTTATATTTGCTTATCAATGCTTTTTAGGTCTAGCTAGTTATTTGTCTTAGCTTATTTACCTTTCCCTTGTGTTTATTAGTCCCAAAATAGCCCTTAGTTTAGCCATTTGGTCACTTAGTTTAAAAAGTGTAAATTGTCAGCTTATTTTTGCTAATTTCCAGCTTATTTCCAAGTTTTGTAAAAAGTGTCTTTTTTAAAGTTTGTTGTTTTAGCTTATTTTATAAGTTTTTTTTTTAAAAAAAAGAAAAAAAATGTTTTCAAAAAAGGAGAGGCCACAAGGGTCGAACCTAGGACCTCCCCCTTTCATAGCACAACATTTAACACCACCACACACAACCACTGCCCTTGGGACTTTTCACCTGTTATTGTTTGCAAAATTAAATACATAACACCTTTTTAGTTCATTTAGCTTATCCGACCAAATTAGCTTATTTACATAAGTTGTTTCTCCCGTTTTATTTTTCCTAGGTTTAGCCTTGTCCAAAGTACTTTTCATAATTTTTTCAGAATTTTCCAAATTAGTTTTGTATTTTTTTATTAATTTTTTAGATTAAATCCGTTTTTAATTCATAATAAATAATATAAAAGTCAAAAAAATATAATTCTTTTAAAAAAAAATTCTTTTATCATGTAGGATTTATAAAAATTAAATTTGCATTTGTAGGGTTAAAATTTTAGAATTTAGTTTTTTAAAGAACGGGTTTAGGATCCCGTTAACGTTTTTCGTGTTTTATCCTTAATTGCTTTAGTTTTTAGTTTTCCCTTATTTGTTTTTGCATTATATTTGTAGAAATAGGAAACCAAAACAAATTTGTGATATTCAAACACGCGATCACAAACTTATTCATGATTTTCCATTCACGCCTCGTCGAGAAACGACCCGGGAAGGTTTTTTTGGGATTTTACTTTGGGTAAAAGTAATTATCCTTCTAAAAGCCCTCTTGGAATACTTACTCTCACTATTATTGATATTTGTGATTTATTTATATATGGTTTTAAAAAAAAAAATATAATTTATTTATATTTTAGTTTTATATGTGACTAAAGGAATTATTTTTAAGTAGTAGTCAATTTTTGGCGTCGTTGCCGGGGAGGTGTGAAATGATTATCGAGTTTCGTTTGAAGATTAGTGTTTGAAGACCCTTCCCCGTGAAGTTATCGTTTTCAATTGTGAATATTTTATTTTTCAATTATTGTGAATATTAAGTAATCAAAAATTCTAAAAAAATTGAAAAAACAACAAAATCGACCGTTGTGTCACTTGTGAAAACGGCTCACCTTTAGATTACAAACTATAAGAGAGGTATAAGGAGGGTTGATCCTACGATCTTCGACCTGAAAGGAGAAGGTTTTTAAAACGCTCCGCGCTTACCCGCTCATCCGCTTCTTTGTGCGTTTTCTAGAGAGCTACCGTACACTTGCTCGATTATCAGTCCCAAAAATATTTTCTCTTGTTTAAAATACACAAAAATACAAAAAAAAAATCTTATTAACCCCATTTTGTTTAATTCTTCTCTTTATCCCTCTTTAATTCTATCATCATGTATGGATTTAAGGAATGTTCATCTTGTGGAGCTTTGTATAATAAATATCATTTTTGTTCCGTTGACACTTTTGTTCGTGATCCTAATGATACACCCAATTCGTCTAAACAATCCCTTCCGAATTGTCCTAAGTGTGGAGACCCGGTTGATGGTCTAGTATGTCGACCTTGTGCTTTTGTGCGAAAGTGTTTGAATGAAGTTTGTTTTACAATTTCAAAAATCTTCTCAACCCACCTCAACAAACCCAAACTCACTCTTCCGAGTCATCCAATGATAATACTAACTTTGTTAATACGCCTCAAGAACCAATTGTCAAAAATCAAGACCCCGGTGAAAATTTTGCACAAAATTCCTCACAAAGTCCTCCACAAATCACCCAAAATTGTTGTTAGGGGTGCGGCGATTCGTTAGACGGTTTCTTTTGTCAACGATGTACTTGTAAGTCTTGTGGGAACGGTGCTCATTATCGTTACAATTGTCCACCGCATGTTCCGATTATCTCTAATCCGGAACCATGCTACAATCAAAACTTTGATGAGTTCCCACAAACTTCGCCAAGTTTTCAACAACAATATCTTTATTGTACGTGCCAACGGTGTGGTTGCAATCAATATGATGGAGTTTGTTTTTATTGTACTTATGAAAAAGGAACACCAATCAATTTTTCAACTCCATACTCTTTTAACGATTCTCCAAATTTTTCAAACCACCCTCTACAAAATTCACCAAATTTTTAACAACAATATCTTAGTTGTGAAAATTGCGGGGGTCCTCATGAGACATACCAATGTAAACCAATGAATGGAAATTATTATGAGCCAAATTTTTGCTATAATTTTAATTCTTTTGGTTTTGACCATTTTCAACCCCCGCAACATCCTGTCATTCATCAAACTCCTCTTGCAGAAAGTATGGAAGAATTACGAATTGCTTTTCAAGCTTGGAGTGATAATATTCGGCAAAAGAAAGAGCATGAAGAGAAGCGAATTGCGGAAGAGCAAGTGGCTAAGGTTCGATATTGGAAGATTCCCATTTGCAATGATGATGGCGAGGGCGATACTATTGCAATCACACCCATCTTACCGACTATGGAACCCGATAACTCTCTAAGTATGGGGGACGAGCATCTTAGCACTATTCCTGAAAAGGAGGAGTCTAGTGTTGAGGACCTTGTCCCGATCCCAAGTGAGTCCGAGGGTATTTCCGACAGCATGTGTGATGTGCCTTTTTGTGACAATTCCACCCATCTTGAAGCTTTAAAAGATCATTCTGAGATTTTCATCGATTCCAACGATGATTATTCTTCGAATGATGATGATCCTCTTTACAGTGAGGACATCGATTATGTCGATGCATCACCTCCCGATTCTGAGCTCGTCAGCTTAGAGGAGGTGAAGGATTTTGAAGATGGAGAGATTGATACTGATATTCTTCTAACAATCAAGGACGATATTCTTCGTGAGAAATTGTTGAATATCAATCTTCTTATTGCTAAGATCGAAGCATTAAAAGACAATCCCACTCCATCTTCTGATTTTGTGACCAAGTCTCCCTCCACATCTCCTAACTCTTTCCTGGAGGAGACCAACATTTCTTATAATTCTTTACCCGAGTCCGAGACTTTCTGCTTTAATTTGGAAGAGAAAAGTAGTGGCAATCCCACTTCTTATACTGATTTATCTCTTCCAGATTATAAAGCATTCTTTTGTGATAGTGAACCCGATTCGGAGGATTTCACTATGGATGTGGTGGAGGATACTTTTGATAATCCAACACGGGAACCAAGAGTTCATGTACCTAATGTTTTACCCACCCATCCCACCCTTCATCTGGATTCGGATTTCACTCTTTCTAGTGATTCCCTCGGATCCGACCTTGTAGTTTCTTTTCCTTCCGGAACTAGAAACAGGATTTTCGATCCAGGGATATTCATTGAAGTCCAATCCAAGAGATTTCTATCACCGAATGAATTTTCTATCTCATTCATATGTGATCCTCTTTCTCCAGTGTGTGATACTTTGCTCCTATTTTCATCCGAAAATGAGGATAACGTTTTCAATCCTGGTATTCTTGCTTCTAATGAGGAGAAAACTCCTCATCTGTTATCTCATCGGGGCTTTAAAGCTTTCCATCTCATTTCTGAATGCCCGATGATGATTTCTGGAGGGGACATTCCTATCTTGGATGTTCCGTTTCTCTATTTCTATCCCCCTTGACCAGCTCAAGTATGAGGGATCGAGTCAAGCTTAGAGACTCTTGAATAAACAAGCGCTTCGTGAGTGGCAACCCATGCTTATCCTAATATAAATGTATTATTAGTATGGTAGTTTAGTAGTAACGAATAAGTGTGTTGTGAGGAGGCTCGCATCTTCCTTTCTCGTGTTTTGTGTTGTATGTCCAGGATTTCTCGGATTTTTGAAGCCTCTCATGCTCATGGTTTTGTCCTTCGTTCACTCGAGCTTCATTTTGGGAATCCAATATCCTAATCTTATCGACTAACGTTTATCTTTGAGCATACTTAATAAACGGTTTTAGATTTACGTAGAGACCCTTCTTAAAACATTGAGGACAATGTTTAGTTCTAGTATGGGGGGATCTATCGATTTAATTTTGCCTGCAATCATTGTTTTCGCGTAATCCCGTTTTTACCACCAAAAAATGAAAAAATTTCAAAAATTTCAAAAACAAAATAAGTGTTTTGCCACAATTTTGACTTTCCGGCTGGGTAGAATAAGAATAAATTTTGACTCGATCGAGCGTGTTGAGCTCTAGCTTGTTCCTTAACTTTTAGACTAAGCATTCACGGATCTTTTTATTATGATTTCAATTTTGCGAAGAACGGTGAAAAGTTAAAGGTTTATTATGAGTTATATGCTAAACAATGGGTTAGTTGGATATCTTAAGAGTCATAAGTGATAGTAGTTTGTGGCTTTTCTCTCCCTTAAGCTTCTTAACCGCACTGAATAATACGTGCCTCTCTTCGAAAATTAAACTTAATTCTACAAATTTTTGAAATATGATCGATATCAATATTTTTGAGTTCACATTTATACTTAAATTTGTCTAAAAGAATTTTTTACATATATCATGGTAATGTTTTTATGTATAAAAAAATGAAATATGATGGTTAATAATAATACTAAAAACTGTTGGGCTATATAAAAGTTTACTGATCCTTGCCGCCTCACAACCGTTGTTGCAGTCTTAAATAAGGCACTTAGAATTAAACGCGACTGATAAAAGTTTGCTGCATCTTGCCGGCTCACAACTGATGTTGCAGCCTTCTAAAAGGTCGATGATTTCCTTAGTTTAAAGGATGTGAAATTATATTAAGTGTAATAAACGTGAATTAATAAATATAGGGAAAATCTCTTTTTTTTTAAATTTAAATATGCTTTTGAACTAAGACTATTTCGTTTTAAGTTGTGATTTTATGTATATACGGGAAATCCAAGGGTTTTGAAACCGAAGGTCCGTGAGTCCCAATAATAGTCTCTGTGGTTTGTGTGGTCGCTACATGAGATGATCTCGCCTTCAAACTCATTACTTTTTGGGTGGAACGTGAAGCATTGCAAAACGTTTGATCTATGGTTGAAATTCGAAATAAGCACATTCACGTAAGATATAATTGTTGGGAGCGAAAATTTTCACAAGGTACGAGTATGAGTAGTGTTAGCATCTTAAACTTATATTTAACGGTGATTTTGTTTTTAATCTTGGTTTGGGATAAGTGAAAAGTCGGGGACGATGAATTTATCTTTTGAGCATTTTAGGATTAAAGTGCTTCTTGTTCTATGACCCTAAAAGTTATAAGAATAACGAAAGTCCAAACATGTTAGTTAGTTGCTTGAAATGAAAAGTACAAAAAAATATGAGAAAAAGGGAAAAATGCAAAAATATGTGTCGGAATAAATGTGAATATTTAAAAATGGTCAAAATAGGGCTTTTCAAAACTTATGAGTCTTTAATTCCCTTTGATGAACACTTAGCTACTTTTCGAGGTAATTAGTCGAGGGGGATTGAGATTCTTAGTTTTCAAAAGTGTTTACTTATGGCATTGCGTGAGAACACGGCAATAGTTTAGTATGGGGGATTTTGGTATGTGCTTAATTACACATACTTTTTACCTAATAAAACGACCCCAAATGACCAAAAACGGACATAAAATGCCAAATATATGCTTGTTTTGTGTTATTTACTGTGCATGTATCAGATATTAATATAAGAACAAAAACGAAGCCAAAACCGACAAAACCGAGCACGAGAATAGAAAGAGCGTGAAAAGTCAAAAAGTCAAAGTCAACCAAATAGTCAACCAAATCAGAGTCAAAAGCCAAAGCCGAGGGTATAAATATCTTATTGGGCCAATTTGTACCCCACTTAATAGGCCGGGTCAGCCCAATAGTATTTATATACTCATTTAAAAAGCCTTAATCCATTAAAAGGCCCAAATCCCCTTTTAATACAAACCGGCCCAAGTAACCTTGGCCCAAACCCCGCTTAACAGTGTTAGCCCCAAAACCTTTTATCCCTTTGCACCGTTAGTCCTTGGACTAACACGTTTAACCCCTATAACTTTAAACCTCTTTTCACCCATTGTCCTTCTCCCCCAACAAACGTTAACTATTTACCCTATGCCATCCTAAACCATTTACACCCCACGTCCTTTTTACCCTGCACCCCAATTAAACCAACAGAACCCCAAACCATTTCTTGCCATTTTTACTATTCACCCTCCCTTTTCACGTGATGACCTACAACCTGCCAAACCTATCACTCTCCCATCAAATTCCACCCCATAAAACAAAACCACGTTGGCAATCCCCTCTCACCTCATTCGCCAAGGAATGAAGACAAAAGATCAAAGGCTGTGATTAAAGAACTTGGGGAACAAGATATTTCAATGGCTAAGATGATACTTTGAAGACACTCACACAACAAGCATACATTGAAGCTGTTATTCTTCTATAAATAGACTTAGCTTATTTTATTTTGAAGTGTGTAATTTTAGGAGTAGTATAATTTTACTTTTAGTGTTTTTATGTCAATTAAATTCTGTCATTTTACTTTCAAAAGCCTTGTAATCTTTTAATGTTTTGAATGAAATTTATGTTTTATGAAAATCTGTCCTTTTAAGCTCTTTTGTGCATTTCAGTTTTAAACTGTTTACAAGTCTTATTTATAAGCTCTTATAAGCTTATAAAACCATCTTAGACTCATTTAAGGTTTTCAAAAAGGTTTTATGTAAGTTACTGTTTCATTACTCAAGATTTGGTATTTCAGCCTTTTCTTGGAAGATAAGCTAGCCATGGATGAGCTTATGGGGTTTTTTTAGATTGCTTATTTATAAGCTGGGTAGGATATTAGAGCTTATTAGGTTATAATAATCCATGTTTGGTGCAAGGGATCAAGGTACACTTTATTTTCTCTTTAAATCTTTTCTAAGTTTTTATTTGCTTAAACTGCTTATTGCTTATTTCTGCTTATCTAGTGCTTATTAACTGTTTAGATCTGCTTATTTCAGCTTATTTTTGTCTTTAGATGTTACTTAATGCTTATTTGTAGTTTTAATTTCATTAGCTAAAGTTTACATATAAATCTGTCAAAAAAAAATCCAAAAACATAGCATTAGCTTATAGCTTATTGAATAGTGTTATTTGATAGTTAAAATTTGCTTATTAGATCTATTATAGTCTTATCATTATCTGGTATTTTAAATCCAAGCATTAAATCAGCATTTTGTAGCTTAAAAATAGGAAATCAATTGATTAAGGGGTGTTTGGCATAAGGCACAAAATGGGTCAAATGAGGTTGAAAATGGTTTTTGGTTCAAAAGTCAGATTTAACTAGCTTTTAATAAGCCTTTTAGTCAGTTATTTTTAGTTTTTAAAAGCTAAAGTTCAAAGTTAAGGTTTATGGAAACCAAGTGTTGAATCTGTGATACTTAAGCTTTCTTAATCAGCTTATTAGTGTAGATCTTATTAGGGAACTAATTTTTGTTTAATTTGAGTCTAAAATAAGGTGGAATAGATCTGTTTTTATAAGTGCAATTATCTTTCAAGCTTAAAACAAAAATCTGTCCAAGTGTCCTAGTATAGTTCATAGTTAAAGTCCCAATTTCATATGCAAATCTAGGGTAGTTATAACTGTTTTAAGGTCTGATTTTGTTTGCATAAGCTCATAGTAGTGTGAGTTTGATCTGTGTGAGCTTATTTTAGGATTTATAGCTTATTTACATATACGTTTTTAGGCCTGCAAATTAGACTTTAATGTTTTGATAAAAATTTGAAAAGCCAAAAATAGTATAAATAGTCTGTACTAGCTTTTTCTTTTAGCCTTTTCATGGCTTATCTTAATTTCAAATTCCTTTTAATTGTTGATTATTGTAGCTTATTGGACAAGCTTGACTTGCATATAAGTCATTAAGCCATAAAGATCTATTTTCTAGCTTAAAAACAAGCTAGAAAATGTCCATTTGGCTGTTTGGCTAACAAGCTTAGCCAAAAAGCTTATATGCTTTTTAAAAGCTTTCCAGCTTATTTTCTTTGCTTATTCTTGTTCCTATGTGCTTATTAGGGTTAGTTAATCATTTGTTTTTAGCTTATTGTTTTTAAAACTGATTTTTAGGTACTAATTCTTAGTTTAAAAGTAGAAAGTAGCTTTGTTATATGTCCTTGTGTTTTCTGTTTTAAAAATGCTTTTTAGTCCCTTTCAGCTTATTTTCCTAGCTTATATTTGCTTATCAATGCTTTTTAGGTCTAGCTAGTTATTTGTCTTAGCTTATTTACCTTTCCCTTATGCTTATTAGTCCCAAAATAGCCCTTAGTTTAGCCATTTAGTCACTTAGTTTAAAAAGTGTAAACTGTCAGCTTATTTTTGTTAATTTCCAGCTTATTTCCAAGTTTTGTAAAAAGTGTTTTTTTTTAAAGTTTGTTGTTTTAGCTTAATTTATAAGTTTTTTTTTAGAAAAAAAAGAAAAAAAATGTTTTCAAAAAAGGAGAGGCCACAGGGGTCGAACCTGTGACCTCCCCCTTTCATAGCATAACATTTAACACCACCACACACAACCACTGCCCTTGTGACTTTTCACCTGTTATTGTTTGCAAAATTAAATACATAACACCTTTTTAGTCGATTTAGCTTATCAGACCAAATTAGCTTATTAACAGCTTATTTACATTAGTTGTTTCTCCCGTTTTATTTTTCCTAGGTTTAGCCTTATCCAAAGTACGTTTCATAATTTTTTAAAAAATTTTCAAATAGTTTAGTATTTTTTATTAATTTTTTAGATTAAACCCGTTTTTAATTAATAATAAATAATATAAAAGTCAAAAAAATATAATTCTTTTTTAAAAAATCTTCTTTTATCATTTAAGATATATAAAAATTAAATTTGCATTTGTAGGGTTAAAATTTTAAAATTTAGTTTTTTAAAGAACGGGTTTAGGACCCCGTTAACGTTTTTCGTGTTTTATCTTTAATTGCTTTAGTTTTTAGTTTTTCCTTATTTGTTTTTGCATTATATTTGTAGAAATAGGAAACCAAATCAAATTTGTGATATTCAAACACGCAATCACAAACTTATTCACAATTTTTCATTCACGCCTCGTCGAGAAACGGCCCGGGAAGGTTTTTTTGGGATTTTACTTTGGGTAAAAAGCCCTCTTGAAATACTTACTCTCACTATTATTGATATTTGTGATTTATTTATATATGTATTATATATATATATATATATATATATATAATATATATATATAACTAAGAGGAGAGGGAGTATATGAAAAGTTAAAAATAAAAAGATAAATATTCGTGAGAAGGATAAAAAGAAAACTTTTTTTTAAAAAGTTCTCAAAAAATTCTAAAAAATTTTCATTAAATCAGGTATGTTGGTGCATAAAACTTTTGTAAGAGAAAATTTTCTAATTTTGAGTTTTTATATGTTTTTTTAATGCGCAAAAAAAAAATTTGATGCACAAATTTTTCGACTTGTTATCGTTTGATGCGCAATAAAATTTTGATGCAAAAAGTCAAAAGAATTTTGGTACAAAAACGAATTTTTGATGCACAAAAAACCGATTTAATGCACAAACGTTTTTTTTAATAAAAAATTTTCAGCAAAACTATCAACTTTTAGAAAAACTTCCTTTACAACTTTTTCATGCACCAACATACACGATCTTGTGGAATTTTTTCAGAATTTTTTGAGAACTTTTTAAAAAAAATAAATCTTTTTATCCTTCTCACGAATATTTGTCTTTTTATTTGATCTTTATCCTATATATATATATATATATATTATTAATTACATATTTACTTGCATTACCTTAAGTTTTTATAAAAACCTAAGCCAATTTGAGTAAACCTTTATACATAACCGCAATAAACCGCACCTTCTAAAAATAACTTTTCATTTCCAAATTCACATGCTATTTATGGAAAGTTTGATACAAACTTCCATATTTCAACCATATCATTCTTTCATAAAGCCACCCATATTCAATAAACGCTTAACCTTTAAAATCAAGTTTTGACGTAACAATGCATGCAACACGTCTTTCATTTCCATTATCACCACACGTGAACAAATGAAATACTTATCTCCAACTCATATGCACATAAAATAAGATAATCATTTACCTCTAAAATGATATAATGCACATATATAAACCACTTAACAACCAAAAAGATCACATAGCACACAAGAATCACACAAAATGAGTAATAAGTTAAAGTCTAAAGGTATAAACTAACCCGCTCAAACCATGGTTGTCACATATTGGATTGATGAGGTGGCTTGATCAAGGGTGGAAGAGAAAGTATGTTTATTATGTTTGTTTGAGTTTCAATCCAAGGGTGTAGAAAAGAATATGGGAACTTGGATTGATCAAGAGTAAGGATGATAGAGTGGGTATGTAAAATTCAAATGTTATAAAGAAGAAGATGAATTGTAACACGCAGCGGAATATAAAGAACACAATCATGTTACTAATAAGGTTTTCTTTATTAAACATTAATAAAGAAACTA